>JAJMHX010000047.1:0-39584 GCA_030575095.1 Scheffersomyces ergatensis | reverse complement strand
AATTATTTTATCACCAACTGGAGTCGTCACCAAACAATCATTTATTTAAAGATTCAAGTAAGTACGAAACTATTTCACTGAGTGCCCAATACAATTTTGAATAAAATCTGCTATTTCTGTTATTCTTGAAGAAAGCGTATATTTTCCCTACAAATTGTTTACGTACTTTTCACTAAATACCAGAGGTGGTCAATTGGATTAAGTTCTGGAGAATATGGAGGTAAGTAAAGATATCAGTATCTACTACCATACATAATTATATATACTTGAACTCCTGTGAATACCTGCATTATCCAAAAAAAAAAATAACAATTATTGAACATAATATAATTATCGAGAACCTCCATCACATCAATAAGGAACTTCTTATAATGACCAGTAAGTCTCATCATCCTCATAATGCAGGAAGTAGTGAGGTAAGGTATCAAAACCAATCAACCGCAAAAATAAAATATTATTTAAGGGTAATAAATTTTATTAATAATAATTCTAAACACATCGTAGAGAGTACTTAGATGTAGGTATAGATGTGGTAGACCTATTTATAGACAAGTATTGAAATATAAAACTATAAAATTTATTTTTTAGTCAAAAAAAAAATACTAATGCCTTATATGAGAGGGCCACACTAATCAATGCTTAATATTGTATCTCGCAGATATTTTATTAAAAAAGGATAGTTGATATTCGTATTTGAAAAACAACCAATTAATCAAATTTACACATATTATTTGCTAATATTATTTATTTATTTCAGCACTATCACAATGGCTACGAATTTGAGTGAATTTGATAACTTTCCGCCTTAGAGCTATACTGTGCCAATGGCAGGTCAACGTATGAATCACGGAAATAGCAGATTTTATTCAAAATTGTATTGGGCACTCAGTGAAATAGTTTCGTAATTACTTGAATCTTTAAGTAAATGATTGTTTGGTGACGACTCCAGTTGGTGATAAAATAATTATTACACTTTCAGTGAATTGTTAAATTTATTTTCAACACATTTATTATAATGAATTCATACTTGGATATATTGTATACTTTTGTAATAAGGTTTTGTCAACGTTTGAAACTATATTATTCAGTGAATTTGATTTCTCTGTAGCTCGAAACATTTAGGGATCACTCGCTAAATGTTTTCCTTCAAAGGGAGAAAGAAGAAAGATATTTCTTTCGGAAACAGCAGATATTCATCAGCAAAATACTGTACATTCATTGTACTAAATCAAAAAATGGTCCTCTATAAATAGGAGGGGCGCCTCTTAAAAACAAAATCCTGCCGTAAAAATAAAATATTATTTAAGGTGAGAAAGAAAAAAATAAATTTAAGCCACCTAAGAATAAACACATCTTTTAATTAGTATGTATGTGTTACAGATGTGGTAGATTTATATCTAGATAATATTATTGAAATTTGAAACGATAGAATTATTTTTTTTTTTAGTCAAAAAATATTAGCTCCACCTGGGTCACAATATTCAATCCTTACTTAATATTTCGTACTACATACAGTATTTCCCAGATGAATGTCGCTCCCTTGAACATACTGTTTTCGCTACTTGGTATATTTTAATTTCGTAACCCATAATAATAATATATCGGCAGTTTCTAAATTAAATATCGTTAGACCTAATAGAATTTATCGTAGAGAAAAGTAGAAATATTTCGTGACCTACCAAAAAGCATTTCTCCTTTGAATTTCGTTATATTCGCTGCTAAACAATGGATTCTCATAGTTAAGAAGTCGTTGGTGATATCCAACCAAACGAAATAATAATGATCATGAGACGATATTATAATATATCAAAGTAAGTAATTCTACCGTCAAATAAACGGTATTCGTTTGGAGACCAACAGAAATATCTTTACTACAGGTTACGAAATATTACTGCTTTACTCTACGATATGTCTTCAGTTGGTAAAACGACATTCATTTGGGAAATACTGTACATAAAAATAAATATTCATTTCAATTAAATTTCTCCAAGAATTGGAATTTTCCATTTCAATCCTTCTTTATCGTAACTACATACTTTGAAATAATTTGGATTGTCGTGGTTAGACGACGATTGACTTTCCCAGTCAATTTCAAAATCCCCAAATCTATTTATGAATTGCCGTCTTTGATATACTGTCTGGAACTTAAAATACATGGTATTTAGTTCATTATTGAAATAGAAGTTGGCATACTTCATAAGACTTTTCTCATCGTAAATATTTTGGACGCTACTATCATCCTTCGTTTCTTGAGAGTCATTATCATTTTCATCAACATAATCGGATAAAAATGTCTTATCAAATTGATCAAGGATTAAGACTGGATCACCACCACCATATAATTTTAATGAATTTTGAATGCTTAAGTCATCCAGAGCTCCACCATTTTGAACATAATTCAAAGCCTTGTACACATTCTTTAAAGGAATATTAATGAAATGTCGGTAATCAGATTCTTTAACAGTATAATATAATAGATCATAATCATTGAAAAGTAATGAAGGTTGAGATATATCAATAAAGAAGATTCTGAATCCAGATTTTAGATAAAGTCCAATTTCTTCCATAACCAACTCAACTCTATATAGTTTATTATGAAATCCTAACTCTTCATTTAACTTCTTTTCTTTACTCCATTCTGGTAAATCGATTTCACCAACTTTTAAAAGACAGAATTGTTGTTTTGGTAAAATTTCATTAATATTAGTTTGAGGATAAAATGTTTGTAATATTGGTTGACCCGATTCATTTTGAAATTTAATTTGGAATTTAGTAGTTCCTAATCCACTTCCATGTTTAACTACCAATGCTATATTCAAATTATATTTCCCAGGTGGCAACCATAAAGATTTGGTATATGATAATAAATATGTTCGATTGATTTCAACAAAATGATTGTAGATATAGTTATTGGGTTCATCAATCTTATAATCTGAATATTCGGCAAATAATCGCTTATTCTTTAATATGGAATAGACATATCTCCAAGAATCTTTAATATATGTAGAATGCAAAGGGTTTGAATCATATTCAATTGATATTGAACATGGCTTATCGACTAATTGAAGTCGTGATGCAATTAGTCTTCTAGACCGACCTCTAAATACGTCTAATGATTTGATATATTCTTTCAACCATGGTAATATCTTGATAAGAACACCTAAAATATCTTTCCCAAATGTTGAAATTATCTTATCAAAGTATAAATCATTATAAAGAATGTAAAAATGTGAATTGATATGCTTAAGTGATGACGATGGGGTAAGTCGTAACAACTTAATCTGTATCTCAAGTGGTAACCTCTCTATCATCAATCACTTTATCTCTTAACCACTGATATACCTTCTTGTCTTCTAAAAGAACTTGTTATATAATAACTTCCCATTGTTTTCCTTTCCTTGCTTTGCTTTTTTGATTTCTCTTGCAATTATTGTTTTCTCCAGATTAGGAGGGAAATGAGGAGAACCGGTCACTGCGGCACACCCGAAATAAGAAGCCGGATATTATTACATAGATAGGATAGGATAGGCAAATAATTCCGTCTGTTAGCTAAGCATAATCCACAGTTGACACATATAGAGATGTTAATTATTCAGGGTTTGTATTAAATAAATTAAACATTTGATTCTTATTATATTGAATTATCATAAAGGTCAATTGGTGTATATTCAATGAGAGAGAAACCAACGAAAGAGTTTTCCAGACGAGGAACTCCTATAATTTTGATTTGCTGCTTAATTGTATTCTTCATTTTCAATCAGTCTAAGATATCGAACGTGCCTCTTGATACTCAATTAGAAGTTGAAAGAAAATGCCCTCTGTATTCTTATGCCCGTCCTGCTTCTTTTTTGAAAGATAACTCAACTATATTCAAGATTATTGGCAATGAAGAGTTTAGAAACCAATCAGCTAAGAAATTATCTGGTGCCGTTCAAGTTAAAACTGATGTTTTTGATGATAGTCCCCTAGTTGAAGATGATCCAAAATATTGGGAAGATAAATTTAAACCATTCCATCAATATTTAGAAAAAACATTTCCAATTGCTTGGAAAGAGTTTGAAATTGAAACTGTTAATTCTTGGGGATTAATAATAACTTGGCAAGGATCAAATAAAGACTTGAAACCTATTCTTTTGACTGCCCATCAAGACGTTGTCCCAACTCAAGATAGTACTCTCAAGGATTGGACTTATCCTCCTTATGATGGAGTGTTTGATGGTGAAAAAGTTTGGGGTCGTGGTGCTGCTGACTGCAAGAATCTATTAATTGGTTTATTAGAAGCAGGCGAGGAACTTTTTAAAACAGGATTCAAACCCAAAAGATCAATTATTTTTGGGTTTGGATTTGATGAAGAAATTGGTGGTCCAAGAGGAGCTGGTGAAATTGCTAATATTTTAATTGATAGATATGGGAAAGATTCATTTTATGCAATTGTTGATGAAGGTGGTCAAAGTTTGGCTTATGAAAATGATGTTTTATTGGCCTTACCTGGTACTGGTGAAAAGGGTTCTACCGATGTAATTATTGGATTAACTACACCAGGTGGTCATTCTTCTGTTCCACCTGATCATACATCTATTGGTATAATCTCTCAATTGATTGAAAAGATTGAAGATAACCCATTTGATTCATTCTTCACTCCAGTGAATCCTACTTTTCATGAATATCAATGTATCGCTATTCATTCACATAGTTTACCACAAGTCGTTAAGCTGTCTATATTGAATGCTGAGTATGATGAATTTTCCAGGAGAAGAGCAATCAAATACCTTCATGATAAGTCCTTGTTAAGTAGATATCTTATAACTAGTACTCAAGCAATTGACATAATCCACGGAGGGGTAAAATCCAATGCATTGCCAGAGTATGTTGAAATTGATATCAACCACAGAGTGGCTATAGAAAGTAATACTGATGACGTTGTATCAAAAGATTTGGAGCATGTAAAACTGATTGCTCAGAAGTTCGATCTTGGAATTATCTTTAATGGAAAAGAAATTAAACCTAAAACCCCCAAAGGATATTTCACAGTTGATAAAGAGTCTGGATTAGAACCAGCTCCAATCACTCCAACAACAGGAACAACTTGGGAGCTTTTCGCTGGTACAATCAGACATGTTTATGAAGAAATTGCCTTTGCTGATCCAAAATCGGAACATCATGGCAAAAATATTGTTGTAGCCCCAGGAATTGCCACTGGAAATACAGATACAAGATATTACTGGGATTTGACAAGACATATTTACAGATATAGACCCGGTGCCTCAACCACAGTTGAAGCTCACGCTCATGGTGTAAACGAAGTAATTCCTGTCGACTCTCACTTACAATTGATTGCTTTCTATTACGAATATTTACAATTAATTGACGACGTTGAGGATTAGTTCCATCTGATATGATCTTTTCATCATTTCAACCTCTCTAGTTTATTTGACATTTATAAAGTAAAAGTTTTGAATTTTTTTATTATAAAATCGTGTAAAATTATATACTGTTGGCTGTTAACGCAGAAGTTTCTCGAAGGAAATCTCGTGGCAGCGAAAAATTCTCCATACAAAAAAAAACGGCGACGTTAAAATGGAAAGCAACTACTACTATTTCAATTTCAATTCTCTAAACATAGTACAATCAATCAATTGAATACTTTAAGGATGCCATCAATTGTCTCACCAAATGTCTTATGGGCTCAACGTTCTGATGCTCACGAAGCCTCAAAAAACGTTCTTTACGTTACCATTCAAGTACTTGATCCAGTCAATACTAAATTGGATTTAACCTCAACCCATTTGAAATTATCGGCTGATTCTCTGGATAGTGATGTTCATTACAATTTAGACATTGAATTCTTTGATGAAGTTGATCCAGAAAATTCCCATAAGAATACTGAAAGTGGATCTCATATTTATTTAGTTATAAGAAAGAAAGAAGCTAAAGAAGAATTTTGGCCAAGATTAACTAAGGAAAAGTTGAAGTATCATTACATAAAAACCGATTTTGATAAATGGGTGGATGAAGATGAACAAGATGAAAAACCAGAACCAGAAGAAGACTTGTCCAATATGCTGAACTTTGGTGGTCCAGGTGGTCCAGGTGGTCCAGGTGGCCCAGGAGGTCCCGGTGGTTTAGACTTTTCTCAGTTAATGCAAGGAGCAGGTGGAGCAGGTGGTCCTGGTGGTCCAGGTGGCTTCGACTTCTCTCAATTATTAGGTGCTGGTGGTGCTGGAGGAGCTGGTGGATTACCACCAAACTTTGATATCAGCTCGTTAGCTAGTCAATTGGGACAAGCCGGTGGTGCTCCAAAATTTGATGATGAAGACGGCGAAGATGAAGAAGAAGATGATGAAGAAGAAGTAGAAGAGGTTTCACCAGCCCACGAAGAATCTGCTTAATTTGCTTAATACATACAAGCTCGTAGGTAAAACTAAAATAAATTAGGAAATACACATCATTATATAAACTAACAATCTACCTGTTAAGCTACTCAACAGCACGCATCCATTTACCACATATTAACAGTAATAAAATCGAATTTATTTGTGATTCATGAGAGGAACTATCATATTTCAACGGAATCTGAATATCCTTCCCTCCTAATAAATCTTGTGAGTCGTTAATGAAAACTTCAATATTTTTATAGCTTTGTAGATTGAATAAAAGATTACAACAATAATCCACACTTCTTGTATTATAAGATGATATTGGTAAAAAATCACTGGATCCTTCCATCCGAATCAATCTTCCTTCCTCTATGAATCTATCAAATACCCCATATAATCCCAAAATCCTGACACGTTTCGTTTGTGAAGATGTAGCCGAATTAGTTTTAAAACACTTCTGAGTGATATCTATGATTTCAGAAAATGATTCAATACAAATGATTTCGATTCGTTCCATCAAATTGATAGTTTCATATGAAAGCATAGGCCCAGTGTATGACAATTTATCAAACAACTGGTCACTAGCAATCACAATCGTCGCCGATGAATCTTGATGATTTGTCAATTCATGGATAATAGATGATATATAATCTTCAAAGCTATGCTGATCATTACAATACCTCAACATTAAACATTTATCCCATAACAACCTTCAGTTCTAGTTCTAGTTCTAGCTCTAGTAATGAAAGCTACTTATTTTAATGCATAAATCGGTCGTGTGCCGCAGTCGAAACTTTCTCAGCCAAGGTGAAAAATTTAACAAAAATTTCTAGATAGCGTTGAAGTTATTTGAATATATATACATTTACACGGGGCCAAAACCTAGCGGCAACGAAATAAAGAATGTTAAGGTTAGGAAGGTCACATCTGCCCATAAGTAGAATAAAGGGCAACAAATTCTTGGCTTCAAGTATAAGGTTCAACTCATCATCTGAGACCAATGAGGATGTTTCTAAATTAACTCAGAAAGAATTACGTGAAAAGGTCATTGCCGATGCTTTAGCTAAGGAAGAAGAAGAGATGGCAAGAGCCAAAGCCCTTCGTGAGTTGAATAGAGAGACGACTAACTTAATAACTTCGTTGAACAAAATCCCTTCCGATTTAATTAATTCAAGATTACAGAAACTTCAAAATGATTTAAATCAACTTCCAGAAACAAAAGTAAAACAGTTGGATGATGAATTAGAAGAATATATGATTAATCATATGAATTTACCTTATAATGACGTTTTCAATAGACCATGGGCTGTCAAACCAGCTTCCATTTCACCTGGCTCCAAGTCTTCCAAAGTACAACAATCCGAGGAAGAGGAACTTTCGAAAGCAATTGCATCAACTACTTCTTCTACTTACATGGCTCAATTTCCTAATTTAAAGCCAACAGCAGACTATAGAGGATATTCCGAACAAGAGCTTTATTTAAGACAATTAGCTCATTCACGTCAATCAGGAAGTTTGGGTTCCAAAATAACCGATGTCTATAGGCCCAGAGAAGATATTTCCAATCCTCAAAAGATCACTGAGACTACGATTTCATCTTTGTTGGCAGCTGGATGTCATTTAGGTCATTCAAAGGCTATGTGGAGGCCAAGTACCCAACCATATATATATGGTGAATATGATGGGATTCATATTATTGATTTAAATGAGACTATAACTGCTCTTAAAAGAGCTTGTAATGTTATTAAAGGAGTATCTAAAAAGGGTGGTGTTATATTATATGTTGGAACTTCTAAAAATTGGGCTCAACAACGTGCATTAGAAGAAGCTGCAAAGAGATCTAATGGTTATTATGTATCTAAAAGATGGATTCCAGGTATGATTACCAATTATACTGAAATAAGTAAACAAATTCAAGGTGAAACCAAGATTGAAATAGATATGTCCAACAAACCAACTGGTCGTTATTTGGGTGCTGAAGCTGAAAAACTTATCAAGCCTGATTTAGTTGTCCTTTTAAATCCTGTTGAAAACAGAAATTGTATTAATGAATGTATATTACTGAGAATACCCACTGTTGGATTATGTGATACTGATATGGAACCAACATTATTAACCTACCCAATACCATGTAATGACGATTCTATTAGATCGTCTAACTTAATGCTTGGTATATTATCCAAATCAGCCAATGAAGGATTAAATGAAAGATTGGAAACTGTCATGGATTATAATAGATCAAGGACTAGGGATGCCAACTCAATTGCACAAACCATTTTGAGTAATCCAAGAGAAGATACATCTGATGTAACCATTGCATAATATTGATATATACATAGATATTAAAAAAAGAAAGCAATTAGCTTTGTAAATAGACTTTTCAAAATATACATGAAGGTGTGTACTTTTTTTTAATAATTAAGAGGAGGTTTCCTTGATATAGATTTGGAGGTTTCCGGCTCTGAATTTTTTAATATTAGACCTTTATGCTTTACTTCTGATAAAAAATTAGCCTTATGAATTCTTTGAGAGTCGATGAAGTTTTGTACACTTTGATCATTTAAAATTTCATTTCGATTCTGTTGCAAGTATTCATCTAATGTTTCAGGATCAACCGTTAGATCTGTTATCTCAGTGTGGAACTGAACCGGATTATTGCTTGGAGACACTTCCACGTCCCTTTCGTGATTATTTACATACTCAGTAACAAACGACACGTTTGCAGTTGGATTGTATTCATTTCCATGATAGGCAAGCAATTCTTCTCTTGTAATTGAAATGATCATTGCTTGATATTTTTTGATTTTATTTAGCACAATTCTGAACTAAATTTCACTTTTGCAATTCTCCGTACTACCTTTGTCTGCCGTATATCCTGTTTAGTGGTAGCCCTATTTATGTTTACTTCTTCATCACATTCTCTTATTCTTAATGGTTATATATTTATATTTACTTCTTTTACAGAGTAAAATGCGAAGAAAATTCCGAAGAAAGCCGAATACACCAATATACAGGATTCAATGCGAACAAAACCGACAGACTGTATGCAGGAACATTGAAGATTAACATTATGTACGGTATGAATATATGGTTTACAATTTCGAATGTAGTTTGAATAATTAATAATTTAATTCCAATATAAACATTCTAGATACAGATATAGAAATATATGAAATAGGCATATACGTAGGGGAGGGGAGATATTAATACGATACCATCATTTCATGTTTTTTTTTTCTTTTTTTTCTTCATTTAATTTCGAAGTTAAGTTAGCATAGGCTGTGAAAACCATCTATTGTTTCTTTTTTGACTCTTCTTCGCTACTTTCATCAGACTCATCTTCATCATCACTTCTTTCATCTTGTGGACCTCCACTGGTACCAATATATCTCTTCAAGATACGGAAAATAAGGTACAACCAGTAGATATTAACTAATTGTAAAGCTCCAATCAAGAAAAAGACAATTGGTTGGGAAATATAACATTTATATTGTTGGGTAACCCAATTCAATTCCCATTCACCAACAGTTCTAAATTCAGTTAATACGGAATATAAGATTTTCAAGTTAATGTAGTGTCTAAGATAAACCCATACCCCAACAAAGATAACAAAGAATACACCAGTTATAGGTGAATCAACATAATTTAAAGTTTTTGAAGTTGCTAAGAAAAAGTCTGAGACATCCATGGTAATGAAAACTGCCAAACCCATCCAAGTAAAATGGAATCTATAAGAATTCCAAATCAAGGCAATAGTAATTATATGATGTAAAACCAATTCTTTGAAATCCTTTCTTGGTGCTTCCAATTGTAAAATTAAAACAACAGATTGTTGAACCCAAAATGCAGCTTGACCTAAATAATAAATTTTAAAATATAAATCATGAGTATAATGAGGATAATCAACATAAAATGCCGTGGTATTAAAAAACCAAAGTGGTAATTTTGACATAATCCATAAACCAAATGGACCTGAAGTACCATAATAAAATATAGCATAACTTTGTTCCATAAATCTCTTAACTTTAGCTTCTTTCTTAATACCAAAGAATTCAGCAAGAGGTCTTAAGATACAACACATGAAGAATTCTCTTAAGAATGTGAAAAAGATAGCATAATATCCCACAAAATAAAAATCATTTCTACCTTTACCATATTGATCAGATCCTTCTATTTTATATGATGGAACCATCAAAGCTGCTAAGAATTGATGAAATTCAGATTCTGGTGCCGATAAAATGAATGCAGCATATGATATAAGTAAGATTATAAATGGTATAATCCAAGTATGTCTATAAGAAAGTTCTCTAAATGCTATAACAATCTTTTTAAGTATAGCACCATCCGAACTGGAATCCTTACTTAATGCCAAGACACGAGCGTCAGATTTTTTCCTTTGAACTTTGGAAGTATGCAGAGTAGATAAGCCTGGTGAAGCTGTATCTCCAACATTTATATGACCTAAAGATGAACCACGACGACGATTGAAATTGGGAGAACTGCTGCCATCACCAGCATTATGGCCCAGTTCCTGAGATGGGAAAGGAACCTTTAGAGAAGAACTTTTGGCAGAGGCAACCATAATTAACTAATAATGGTTCCTATATGAGTCTTGAATAGTTTAAATCTTCAATTTCAAAAAAGCAACACGAAAAGAAGGATTTCAATGGCTTTTTATAAACAAAGAAAAATAAACTCTTTGACAATAAATACCCAAAGATGGGACAAACCAAAAAAATGGACTGTATATAATTAGAATAGGGGGAGACATAATCCACTAACAAAAATAGAAGGAATGAAAGAAGAAGAGATCATTCTAACTAAAAGGTGGCGAAGGGTTAACTATAACAAATCAAATCAAATCACATTTTACATAATTTAACCCTAATCAAATCAAGGCCAAACCAAATCAAATCAAAACCATGTTTAAGTCCACATCTGTACTGTTGGAGAATCTCATCAATAGGGCCACAGACCCCACGTTAACTGCTGATAATTGGCAATATATCCTTGATGTTTGTGATAAGATTTCTGCAAATCCTGAAGAAGCAACCAAGCAAGCCATTAATTTAATAGGGATAAAGTTATCGAGTAGAGATGCCAATGTAATATTAAGAACGTTGTCACTCTTAACATCTACTGCTGAAAATTGTGGTTCTCGCATGAAACAAGAAATTGCCTCGAAGAGTTTTTTACAAGATAATTTAATAAAACGATTGAAGGATACAAAATTACACAAGACTGTTAAGTATAAAATAGTGGAAGTAATTAATCAGTTGCACGAAGAGTTCAAGGCTGACCCATCATTGAAGCCGATGAGTGATGCGTACTTAAAAATTAAGGCTGAATATTCTCAATATTTCAAGTCGTCATCGGCTCCAAGTAAGCCTGATAAGACACAAATTAGTAAAATTGATAAACAAAAGGAAGAAGAAGAATTACAACGTATACTCGAGTTGTCATTAAAAGAATACGAACAAGAGAAGCAAAATGTAAAGAGTTACCTAAATTCAAAACCATTACCTCAAACCAATGATCAACAACAAGCTCAACCTTCCAGACAACCAAATCAATCACCTCCACCAGAAACTCAAACCATTGCTACTGTTTCAAAAGTAAGAGCATTATATGATTTAATTTCTTATGAGGCTGATGAGTTATCATTCAGAAAGGGAGATGTCATCACGGTTATTGAATCAGTTTATCGAGATTGGTGGAGAGGTTCATTACCCAATGGTAAAATTGGTATTTTCCCATTAAATTATGTGACTCCAATCGTAAATAAATCACCTAAAGAAATTCAACAAGAAATAAATGAAGAAAATATTGTATTAAATATTGATCAAAAGAAAATTGATAAATTATTAGCCATCTTATCAACATCATCTACAAATATTGGATCTATAAATGAAGATGAAATAACTCAACTATATAATGAAATTGTTCCATTAAGACCTAAATTAGGGAAATTCATAGATAAATATAATATCAGAAAGGAAGAATTGGGGGTATTAAATAATCAATTGAATAATGAAGTAAAATACTATAATGAATTGATGGATGCACTGATTTCAAGTAGAGTTAATACTAAACCATTTCAGAATAATAATTCAACGCCTTATCCCATAGGTTATTCTGGTGCCCCAATACAGCAACAACAACAGCAACAACAGCAACCACCACAAGCTCAATCTCCATATGCTCAACTACCTCAGACATCTTTCCCCCAATATCCCCCTGAATTCGAGTCACCTTCCATTCCTGTAGGTCATTTACTGCAGCAACCTACAAGTCAAGGTTTTGGGAATAATGTTTACTCTCAACAAAGGGTTCAGCAACAGCAACCACCACCACCCCAACAACAACAACAACAACAATATCAACAGTATCAGCAACAGAATCTGCAGTTTCTGAATATTAATAGATTCCCTGATGTAGATGCGTTATAGATCCGTTGATTAAATTAATATATAATTCTTAATTCAAAAGTTTTTGAGTACACGTAGTTATTAAGATATTCAATGGGTAGTATATTTTTTATAAAGGGTATATTATTGAGTATATTACAATCGAGTGATATATGTAAACCTTCTATCCTTAAACATCATATATAAATATATACGATTATAAAATGAACAAGCATTAAGGATTTTTGTTCACAACAGTAGCATTGAACAATTCTAACCATTGGTACTCCAAAAATGGCCAAAACCTAACTTTCTTAGTTTATTAGTGAAAGAATCCCCAATAACTGGAGGATCAACACGACCGCCACCTTCCTGGTCTTCATTTGGAGGACCAGTAAGATCGTCACCTTCCTGGCGTTCAATTGGAGGAATAGCATGGCCAACCTTAGTTTCTTCATCACTAACTCTCAGCATCTTCTTAAATAACCCCCCCTCCCCCCCAATAAAACTGAAAACCCCTGAATCCAATAAAAAAAGTAATATACCAAATATTAACGTGGTATAAAATTGCCTGTCTTCATTACTTTTAATGGTAATGATCTGCTGCTGTAGTAATTCAATTTTATGGGAATTTTCTTCTTGTGTTTTCTGAGTTGCATTCTTGATAATTTCTTTGATATATTGATCTAACTTATACGTTTCTAAGTCACTTTCAAGTTTGATTGGTATTGGACCCGGAATTTCAATGCCAAAGGACTGAATCTCAAAATTAGGCTCAACAGTGGCTAGTAAATCTTTCAACTCCTTTTGCTGTAATAAGCATTCCCATAGTAAGTAACCATACCCTATGATACTTTAATAGTTATTTCTGTGCTGCAATTTTATTTTTGGTATATCCCTCTAAGAAATATGGCAAAAAAAAATAAAAGTAGTGTACCATTGGCCAATTTATAAATATTATCACTAAAAATCAAAATCTGTTACACCTTTTATAATACTTTCCCAAATTTTGTCTTTTAAGTGCAAAAAAAATAACAACAAGAATTGCAACTTTAAATATATATACATAAGACTACATTTACTAATTATTATCCAAATTTTTCTTTTTCATTTATTCTTTCTTTCTTTCTTTCTTTTTCTTAATTAATATGGAATCAAATGCTGAAGTACAAAAAGATACTAGTAGAGAATCTATTACACTATGACCAATCAGCCAAGGATGTACGACTCTTTGAAAAATTTAAAGTGGGACTCAAGTCTGTGATATTCCAGGTTAATACCATGCTGGGAGGCGAAGCTTCAAATGATCAACACCACCCATTTCAACCGATTGGTGAAATTCTAATTCATAATAACCAAATGAATGAAAAACATCAACCAAGTGAGAATCATCAGGGTATTTTCTTCAATAATTTTGATAGATTGATATTTAATTACAATTTATTCTTGGAAAGAATGATAATGGTAGTGGTGGTATGATTCCTTTATTAACTAAATTACTTGGTTATAGAGGTTATAAGTTAAAGCTAGAACTTTATATTTATCGAAACTTTGAAGATGGAGTTGCGTCTAATTTCGCTTTACCAACTCAATTACTTTCCAAATTCAAATGGATAAAGTTTAAATTCGAAGCTGATAGCATAACAAGAAAAGTTCCTTATAAACAATTCATGAAGAATTATCCTATCATTGAACTTGATTGGTTAGGCTCAAACCTTTTAGAATATTTATATTTAGGAGAGAAATTGAGAATAAAGGATAATGAACATACCTTAAACTTTCCTAAACTTTGGAATCATAGCTTATTAACTAGTAATTATAATTTGGTCAATTTAATAGCTAGAGGATTTAAATCACGCTTTGTTAAGAAGCACACTGATACTTTTCTAATGGGTATTGACAGTTCGAAATTTAGCTTCTCAACAAGACCAGTAATTCTTGAAGTCAATACAATGGTAGACGGTGAGACAATGGATAATTCTGCTCGACCTCCATCAGTTGGTATTCTATTAATTCATAATATTGAAAAATATCAAGACCTTGTACCGTATCATAAGACTATGTCAAGTTATTTGGATAATTTTAATAGATTAGATTACCATTACATACCTACTATCTTCTTAAAATTTATTGTTGGAAAAGATGATGATGGTAGTGGTATGGTACCTCTCTTGACAAGATTGCTCGAATAACTGTATGGGCCAACACTTGAAATTTATATTTATCGAAACTTTAAAGAGGGAGTTGCTACCAATTTTGTTTTACCAACTCAATTACTTTCCAAATTCAAATGATTTAGTTTTCATTTTGATACAGATTCTATACCCAAAGGATTAACCATGAAATACGATAAATTAATGGCAAGTTTCCCTATTATTACATTTTCATGGCTAAACCCAAACCTTCAAAATCTACACTTAGGACAAAAGTTAAAATTAAGAGGCTATCCTTTAAAGTAAAGCTTCCCTCAACTTGTCAATGTTACATTCCAATGTTGTGATTTAGAGAGTCAAAGATTATGGTATGGCTTTATGATTTGGAATTGGGATAGTTCCAAACTAAAAGAAAAAAAATTGAATTTAAAAAGATCTGAATATTGTTGCTTTACTGATAATTCTCTGGTAAATATATCGTCCCTTATACTTGTGGATTACAAGGGAACATTTGATTTTAAAGAAGTTGAAATATATGGCAATGATACTTTCAATGCAGAATGTGAAATGAAAGAATGGGGTCAGGAAAATACTTGGATCAGATTCTAGATGGTCTTGTTGAAGAGTTTTGTGATTGGATGCGAATAGAATAATAGAGTAGTCACAGTGAGTGTTGTGCCATTACCCATAACCTAGTTGGTTATTTAAAGGTTGGGTTTCTTGTTGTGATATTTGAAGCTTTTTTTTAATTCTTTCCCATCCACATCAGATAGATATATTTCACTCTAATACAGTTTTCTAAATAGATAAGAGTTAGTTGATTTTCCTTTTGCAATTACTTGTATAGTTTAGATTTGTTATGGTCACTCTAATCCATGTATAAAAAAAAAAGGTTTTGATCGCACTAACCATAATCACCACCAAAAATATTTAAAAATCTATTTAGTGTATATGAGTTTATAAACATCATACTTTTGAACTTAGCAATTAGGTTTGTCTTAGAGGACTAATCATTAACCAATCAATCAATCAATCAATCATCAAGAGATAAGGTACTACACACATATCCACAGAGATGTCAGACTCATTATATGCCGATAGAGAACAACAGAATAACCAACGGTTTGATCAGTTGGCCAATACCTTGAATCAATTCAGAAACACAGTTAATAATGATATACATGGATCAATCCAACAAGAAAGTTCAATACTAGATTCCTTAAATGAGAATTTCGGTCATTTGATGCTACAGGTGAAAAAGACTAGTGGTGATTTAAGAACTGTATTGAATAGAAATGCCAGTTTAACTAGAATTGTTGGGATAATTTTATTGGTGTTTTTTGTAATTTGGATGCTATATAAATTAAGATAAAGTTATTAGGTGGGATTAATCATCAGTTCTTCTTACGTTTAATTCATATATATATATATATATTAATAATATATTTCATATTTAATATTTAAAAATGGTAATAATTGTAAAGGGAATAGAAGTTTAAAAAAATAATTATTGCTTGTTAACAACATCTGATCCTAATCTATAATTACCAATAGCACTCCCCCAATTGATCTTGGAACGAGTAATTGGTAATAATCTTCTTAAATTCTTAAAGTATCTTTGATTAAGTTCATTAAAATTATCAACTATTTGTAACGTAATTTTATTTTCGGAATTATTAATTGAATTGACAATCGATGATCCAGTTAATGAAGAACCAATCGTGGTTTCAACTTTCTCATCAAAGTTCAATCTAACATTCCCATCTTCATAATAATGGATATCAAGAGTAACATTACCCTTTAATTTACCATCTTCAATAATATAATGTGATTTCCATTGTCCAGTATAAAAATTCTCATTGTTTAATCGTTGACCAATGATTATAAGATGTAAAGAGTTGGAACTTATGGGGATCAAAGTAAATGCATAACTTGAAGGATAATGATCTTCACCATATGTTTCTAAAACCAGTATTAAATCATGGAAATAATTAGGATATTCAATTTCAGGTTCAAAATTTTCAAAATCAATGGCTCTTTCAGTACTTAAATCAATATTAAACTTCCTTTTCGAGATATAATCAATATATTTAGATGATGATGAATCTTTATTGTATTTGGATGCTATATATTTACCAGAAAATATGGCTCCATTATTTTGAATATAAGTTTCAATTGATTCACGAATAACTGCTGGTGAACTAACAAGAGTCGATAAATCCTTTTCAACTTCTTTTAATTCTCCAGGTGGTGCACTGGTAACTAAACCATCGACCAATTGACCTAATTTTATTGATGACATGATTGTTGTATTTCCCCTTTGACAGTAATAATAATAATAAAAGGTATTAATAGATAGTACGTAATTTGTTTTAAGATCCCAAACTTTACTCTCACCCATTTCTGCTAACAAAATATTGTGTACAGGAAATTTCCTAAAATTAGTATATAAGAACTATAAGAACCTATACAAACTATATACTTAATTATGATAATAAGAATGCTCCTGCCCCTTCATAAACCGCTTGTATTAATCTCTTCTTCATCAACTTCTTTGATGAGTAATTAGGTAACTTAAGATAATTGGCACACGTCATTACACTTGGTAAATAATCATCATCTTTTAATCCACCTTCTCCATGTTTTCTTACAACTGTAAGTTCGGGTCTTAAAGTCTTAAATCCTCCAATTGGTAACTTTGGTGAACCGGTTAAAAATTGAAGAAATACTCTTCTTTCTTCAGTGGTAAACTCAACAAGGATACTAATCAATGATTTAATAGCTTCTGATTCTTTAGTATATCCATGATTGGCATTAACTGCAGATGTCAAAGTATCTACTGACCAGTCTTCTTCGGCATTACCAAATAATCCTGCTAATTCAGTAGGCGAAAATAAAATTAATGAATTGATAGGGAAAACTTTGGAAAATCCTTCCATGAAAGCTTTGGTTTGATGAACAATACCAGTATATAACGTGGCTTCTAAAACCTTACCAACATATAATTCAACATTTGAAGCATCAACTAAAATATCTTTACCACCTGCTATCAATTCATACTCTGGGTATCCTGGTAATTCAAAATAAATTGACAAATCTTGTAAAGTGGCACCATCAATAATAATTGAATTTCTGTGACTTGGACTAGTTGATGGAAATTGTTTCACATATTTTAAAAGATGCTCTAAAGAATTGGCTAATTCAACATCAACTAACCTAAGACTTGCTAAATTGGCCATCTTTTTCAAATGTCTACTACTAGACTTTTGTAATCCATGCAAGTTGAAATATTGAACTAATTTCAAAAATACTGGATTAAAATTAAAATCAATAATTCTTGAATCTAATAATGCCCGAGCAATGAATTTACCCAATGATAAAAAAAAGTATAATACCTTACGACCATTTTCACTAGTAGTTTGAGCCCTATCCATTGGGGATGGGAATAAACCCTGAGGATTAAATACAAATTCATCATCTTTATTTCCATTGTCATTATCTCTCCATAATTTTAATATCTTCTTCGAAAATTCTTTGGAAATAGTAGCATAAAACTCTAATGTTGGACCTAAACCTGATCCTACTTCATCAAAATATTCAATTTCTAAAATACCAGGAGTAGAACCATAAAGTCCTAGAACTTTTACAGCACTTTGAAGTATCATGTTCCTAGAAATTCTAACCTTATGTCTTGTGGGTCTTCCCAACTGAATGTTTTGGTTAGAGTTAGGACGAACATTTTCATCAATAGCTTGCTCTGTTTTTATTTGCCAATGATGAATCAAACGAGAATATCCAAATGATGTAGATTGCAAGAAGAAAATCCTTGTCTCCAATGGGAAAATAAATGGAAACTGCTTAGTAACATGAATACTCCAACTTGGCAAGGTACCACTTGCCACAACCAAAGGTTCTTCTAATTGTCTGTTTAGTTTTACTGTTAATTTCCAATTCATAAACTCACTCTCTCTCAAGACATTTGCCTTCAAAATATTATTTCTAACAAAGGAATTCATTTCAAATAAAACTTTCAATAATTTCAATACATTAACGGTAGTATTATCATATGCTTCTAGTTCATTTTCACTTACAGCAAAATTGTAACTCATTGATTTAGTTTCCTTTGATACTTCTGAACTAATCTTTCTGCATGTAATATTATGGACATTATTCCAGATTTTTGAAGAATCGACGATATCGTCGGGATGACTTTGTAAAGACCTGTAAATCGCACCATATATTGTGATTTCATTTGGTATGACTTCATCGTTAATAAGGAATTCTAAATGAATTGGATTTTTCTTTCCCTCATCTCCTTGAGCCAGCTCTTCTCTAACACCATCTCTTCTACTCAAGTCACCCAAATCTTCGACAAATTTGATCCTTTGCTTTAAAAATGAATCCACAGACTTAAATGTGGCAATCGCATGAACTGATAGAATCATACTTTGCAAGCTTGCTGGTAGTTTCTTTTCTCCGGAATCTACATCAGAAGTTAATCTCAACTTAATCTGTTTGGCCATGATGGCAGTTTGACTATCACTTTGATATGTAGAGCCTGTACCTGCATTCGTAGAAGAACCCGATGAAATTATTTCAAAGGACTCGGAACGAGTTAAAGCTTCCTGTAACTTGGTGATCAAAAATTTAGCAGAATCACGCTCTCTATCAACAAAAAAAACCGCGATAAAGGCTCTATAACAATCATTAAATTCGAATCCAAAGTCAAAATTGTCTGATGTGAAAATATAGGCCAACGATTCAATAATACCTGAAGAAATCAATTCGAAACTTGAAATCTGCACTGGGTCATCAAGAGCCGATGCTAAAGTTTCCCAAAGTTGTTTCCACTTTTCATAATCAAACCCTTTGATTAACTTTTGATCTTTCAAAGTAATCAAAATTAGCTCTAAAATTTTCATGTGGTCTGGAACATTACCATAACTGTCACTAAATTTAACACCATGATACAATTTTTCAATAGATGCAGCTGTATTCTCTATTCTTGAATAGACCTTTCCAATGGTAATTTCAATTTCATAATCTCTAGTAAATTCGGTATCAATATATTTGCTAGCATAACTAGAAGAAAATGATCTCATTCTAAAAGAAGTGTCATCCTTCTTTTCTTCTTCCACTTTGCCTTTGAGACTTTTTAATATTTTGAATGCATCATTTAATAAACCTTCTCTCTCAAAAGCTTGAATAAATGTAACAGGATCCTTTTCTAAAAGAGTCTTAGCTATAATTAAAGATATCAATAACAAAAGATTAGAGTTCATTTTGGAGTTATCTTCAGCAGTTGGCTTTCTCTGAGATTGCCTCAGATAGGAATCATTTCTAGCACTCTCATAGTGTTCATCATCATCATCTTCCTCTTCTATTACATCTTCATGGTCTTCTTCCTCCTCCTCATCACCATCTTCATCCTCTTCATCTTCTTCTTCGTCCTCTTCATCATCTCCATCATCTTCATCTTCGTCATTAAGATCTTCTTCATCATCAAGCTCCTCATCAATATTCTCCTCAACTTCTCTATTCGCATCATCATAGGGGATAACCCCTTCTTCAACATCATGGAATATTTCTTGAGTTGAATCCTCATGAGAAATGTCGTAGTTTTCACCATCGTCAATAAGCATTTCCACATCATCCTCATCTTTAGGATCTATTGGAGATAATGAAACGGCAGCGAAGTCTTTTTCTATAAGGCCTTTTGAATGATTAGAAACCGAAGCTATAAGGTTAGATATCGATTCCACTTGAGTCGAATCAAAACTATCCATATAATCAGAAGTAATAATACGATACAAATTGATGAATACTTTTCTTCGGATTTCGAAATCCATCGTTGCTTGGAAACTTATAATTAATAAAGGTAAAACATCCTTAACAAACTTTTCGTATGCGGCAGGAATAAAATTTTGGCACAATTCTATACGATCTGCATTAAGCTTAGCTTTCTCTGCAAGGTATTCATATCCATCATTTAAAAATGGAGTCTCCCTAGGTGTATAATTTATGGGCAACAAGTAACCAATCAAGTTTAAGAACTGAGAAAGTATCTCCTTTGGAGCCGCCATCAAAGCTTCAATTGAAATAGAAGAGTTTGAGTCGACTTCGATATCTTGAGTGGATACAATAGAATCTCTTGGCTTCGATTTAGAATACTTATTTAGTGACTTCACAATGATCTCACCTATGGAACATTCACTTAATAACGTCTTTGATATCCCCACACTCAAGCTACTTAAAATAATCAAGGATCTTATAAGGCTTAAACAAGAACTATAATTTAATGCAACTTTAGAAGTTTCATTTTCTCCAGATAAATTCATTGACTTATTACAACTGAAATATATTGTTTGTGTCAAGTTCTTTAATAGCACTTCTTCATTCATAAATAATTCTTCCAATAAGTCTGGCTTTGTTTTGAAACTCATAATAATCCTTGAAATTGTCAACCATGCATTTTCTACCACTACAGGATCACTATGATTTTGAACCACATTTGATATGCTATCAATGATATCTTTAACTTTCTGAAAACTAGCCACTGAAATATTAGTACACGAATTTGAAACAACGGTTAAACATTTTCTTTGAGCATGAATAGTTAAGAAGTCCAAGTAAAGAAGACAAGCTCTTAAACCATCATTTGCAATGATAGTATTATGAGATACTGCGTCACGAGATATCATTTCGAGTGTTTGTAATGCTTGTTCTGTCAAGTCTATGTAACTTATTTCCAATAATTTTGCGCATAAAGCCTCAACTGCATGATTATTTAATGCTTCATGGATAAAATCTTGATTTACTTCAAGAAAATTATATAAACATCGACAAGCAACTAAATGCAATTCCAATTCATCAGCCAATGTTGGATCCACCATTAAATTAACTAAGCTTTTGGCTAGTCTATTTGCCGGTATGATTCTTTCGGCAATAATACCATTCATCATTAATAATTTTTCAGACAACTCATTAAGGGTTTCAAGAATAAGATATGTGTCATCTCTTTGATTCAAATTATTTATTAAGCCCTCCATTTCTTGACTATCTCTATTCATGGAGCCACCAAACATAATTCCTCCACCCATTAATCTCTGTACAACGTCAACAAAACCTTGAGCTCGATCTGAAGCGTTTGGGTTAGCTCTTCCTGCCGAACCATCTCTTGGAAGGGCACCAATAGCTCTTAGAAAATCCGCTCTTGGATCGCCATCCTCCATACCATCATCTTCATCATCGTCCCCATTGCCTTCTGCATTATCATGTGGGTCGACATCTCTTGTAGTTTGTCCTACACCAGCATTCATAATTCTACGTAAGAATTCTGCAGGTTCTACTTCTTCGTCATCTTCATCTTCAATATCTTCTTCTTCATGAAATGGAACAACGTCATCATCTGCTTCATTAGTGGTATCATAATAGCTCTCATCACTACCGCGCTGACTCCCCCTTCTGGCTTGTGCTTGCTCTGACAATCTTCTTAATGATTCATTTTCATCATCTTCAAATTCATCCTGATGATCATCTTGGCTACTATTTGAACCAACGGGGTTTTCATTGAGTACAGCTTGAGCATCTTGCATGGGAGATTTCAAATGATTCGGTCTAAGTGACTCACCTTTATTATTTGCCATCGCGTATGATTCAATCTGGTTAATTCTTTCAAATTCACTATGAGTAAGATTAAGCCAATAAGGAATATAAATATATATACCAAGTTATCGTCAGATAATGAAATTTCAAGAATTCAACTAGCCATGTAACAATATTCTATCACTGTGAAACACAAGAAAGTTGTTGCGATAGAGTGGTATGAATCACTTCTTCAATAATGATATGGTAAAGCTTTGCTGAAACAAACAACTTCAAACTTGGATTTCTGATTCCTTGACTGTCTTTCAATGAAAAGACTTGAATATAAATGTTTCAAATATTTGAATAATAATGGAGTTGACTTAATAATGATTGAAACTATTTTGAAACAAAACCCTCCCTCTCTCTCTCTCTCTCTCTCTTTTATCAAATTATTTAATTTTTGGGTGATAAAATGTCTCAATTGTGGCAAGAAATATCGCACTATGTAGACGGAGAGACATTTCTCCTAAACAGAAAATGTCTTTGGTGGGTTGTTGCAAATGGTCTACATATAAATGTACTATTAATATATGTATTTGTTAATTAAAAGGGATATTTATATAGTAAAACTACTTTAATGCAAGAATCTAAAGTCAGGAGAAACTTTGGAAGCATCGATACCATGACCTAATTCCTTAGCCCAATCGATAGTACCATCTACGATTCTTTTGTTAAGTTTAAGTAATCTTAATTTTAAGATTACTGCAAATGCAATGGCACATAAGATGAAGGCACAATTACACAGGAAAGCAGTCAAATATCTAGGAGCTGCACTTGATGGATATAAATATGCATTCCAAATTGAGGTTGAATTGGAAATACAATTCATTAATGCAAGGGCCACAGCTCTTTTGGCAGGAGGTCTTGGACAACAATTTGACATCCAAGATAATATGGTAGTGAAAGCGCAATACAATGAAGGGATCATAAGACACATTGCAAAATATCTGGCTCCCGTATTCAAAGTAGCTGCTGAAATTATAAAAGACACCAATGCAAGAACCAACGCTATAGTTACATGGAAGAATCGTTCACCAGTCTTATCGGCATGTCTTGCCCAAATATAAGTAGCAACAACTGCAATGCAATAAGGAGGAGCAGTTAAACATAAGGTAACAGTCTTATTAAAATTCAAAGTTTGAACAACAGATGGGAAGAAGTTAGTAACACCACAAGCAGCCACCAAAAATGTTAAAATAAGAGTAACCAACCAAACCTTCAAATCCTTAATAGCCATAAAGAAACCAGAAGTAGTTGATTCTTGGGCATTTGAATCTGAATCATCAGTACCAATATCTTGTTTCATTTTCCATTGAATAATATCTTTTTCTTGTTGACTTAAAAATTTGGAGGTAATGGATTATCAGGTAATATGAAATAAGCAAAGGAGACAGAAAGAACAGTGATCCCACCTTCAATAAAGAATAAATATCTCCAAGCTCTTAAGCCACCTAAACCATCCATGTTATCTAAAATCCCAGCAGCAATTAATCCACTCCAAGCACTACTCATCAAAGAACCAGAATAAAGAATAGAATTACGGAATGAAAGACTCTTTTTATCATACCAATTTGAAAGGGTAGCCAATGCAGCACTAAAAAACCCTGATTCAATTATACCCAATAATATTCTAACAGTTAATAACCCTTTATAATTTTTAACAGCACCTGTACAAGTTGAAAGAACCCCCCATAAAGTCATTAAAGTTGTAATATATAAGGAGGGTCTTCCTAATTTATTCAATACCATATTGGATGGGATTTGGAATGTAATATAACCGACGAAAAGGATACTGACAGCAGTTTGATATTGAGTACCAACTAAGCCTAAATCTTCCTCTAATCCACCCAATCTGGCTGAAGCAATATTATTACGATCCAAATAATTTAAAATATAGATGTAAATCAACATTGGCATTAAACGTAAATCGATTTTCCTAGTTGTTTTTCTATCCAATTCTTTTAATTCTTCTTGAGTTAACCCTTGAAGTGATGGTGGAAGATCGAAATATTCTAATTGTTCAAGTTGATCTTCAAAGGAGTCGTCGTAACCTTCTTCTTGTAAACTTTTTGAAGCATTCAAAGGATCAACTTCAATATGAGAAACATTGGCCTTAGTAGAATCTCCATTATTAACCTCAATATGAGATATTTGTGGTTTTGGAGATGACATTATTTTGAATTGTATGATGATATAATTAGATATGAAAAAATCAAATTGTCGTCAGAAATATAAACTACAAAGAAATCTTACACTATTTATACAAGAAATAAGAATATAAGCATGGAGAAATGTGGAGAATAAATGCATGGGAAAAGAGGAGTATAGGTAGTCGACAATAGGTAACCATAAATCAGTTGGGATATAATAGATCTTTGACCCAAAGGCAACATAATCCGAGATATGTGGTAACGAACCTAAAACCATTGTTATACATTTTATTAAAGATTTCAATTTCTACTTGCCTAATACAAAAAGTTTATTTTTTATTGACAGACATATTCTTCGACTTTCTTTATTTGTTAAGCCTTTGGATTTCAAGGTGATTCTTTAGATAAGATTATTCCTGGCAAGTTTGAATGATTGCAAAACAATCTTCTTATTGAACCAGGTTTCTTATGGAATCACAACATTCAATTTTAAGACTAATGTATTTGGGTTGACATTGTACTCGACCTTCTTAACCCAATGTTTGAAACCACGTCTGATTTGTTACTTTTGAATTTAGACTAATAATAATGATATGAAATTACATGGATAAAATTGTCTTGGAAGTTATATTCTGCCGTGTTTGCTCTCCTTATTTTATTTTTTCCCATTGTTTCTTTTTCTTCGAGTGGGGTTGGGGGAAATGATCCCGGAAAAAATTTGGGGGAGCAACTCTTACAAAAAGGGTAATCAAACACATTTTGGTGAACCATTCATTCATATTTCCATGTACTTGGTAATTCCAATGTGATGTCGAACAGTGGTAAGAGTTAAGAATGATCAAGTGAGACCTATGAGATGACAATACTTGATGGATAACGTTGTTCATCATGAGGCATTGGCTGGTCTTTGCCAAGATATACAACCTCATCATATTGAATTACAAATTGTGAAAGCCCTTTGACACTACAGAAAATTTTTTTCTTAGTGGTCGTCAATAGCCCTTGGAAAAATGCCCCTCCCCCACACTGATATATAACAAAGAAAGGCAAATTTGTATACCCTTTTTTGATGCTTAAAGTTATAAAAAGATTTTTAAGTTTTGCGTTATGTTTGGTATAATCCCCCCACACAGCAAGGCATTACACTGCTGCTAATCCCTCAATCAAATAATGTGAGAATGTTTAACCAATTATAATTCTATTTTAGAAATTCAGGAGGGGTGTCATTGTATCATAATGGGGAAACCCAATATCTCGAACAAGTCAAAGGGAGATACTGCCCCTTGGATCTTGATAATTTTAGAAAATGTTGGCAGGAATTCCTTTTTCAGATATTTCAAAGTCCGTTTAGATTACCTTCGGATTTTTGCGACCAAATTTAAACATTAAGTATGTTATTAAATTGTCTATAACTATATACAATTGATTTTATAGAGTCATTGTCTCCTATTTCACTTGATTCTATCCGTAAATTGAAAAATGGCCTGTTGTCTAGTGATGATATTATTATTATTATTATTTAGCACACAACACATCAAATAACAGAATACTTAAGGATTATAAAGATTTTAAGAGTTCCTGATAAGATCAGTCAATCTAATAAGAATATCTAAAGTTTCTATTTTGAATATCAGTCAAATCCAAAAATTCGAAATTTGATACCAAAGTCGGTACTTCTTCTTGATCTCTCTTCTCATTTTCCTTTTTACAGATATATCCCACCAAAAGTGTCAAGGGAATACATAATATTTGAGTAACCAAAATGGTTATTTTAGCAGGACGATAGGCTGGGGCAGAATTAGCTTGGAATAATTGAGGACCAATGATACTAGCGATTGAAAATGCAATCATTGTCATAGCACTTCTAAAGAATCTTTTACTTGTTCCAGCAGTATTAGATCCAACCCAAGCATAAATTAAAGTAATAACACATGATCCACTATATAATAAATACATTGCCAATAAATTGCCAACTTTCTGTTCCTTAAGATTAGTCGACAATAAAACAATGGCTCCAATTATGGTTGGGATAAACATTGATACCGCAATATAAGTAATATGACCATAACGGGCCACTAACTGAGTAGAAATAATGATTATAATAATAATTAATGCTCCAACTGGTAATTGTAATAATGCTGATTGATAATTAGTAAATCCAAATGAAAGGGTGATTGTAACACTGAAAGTTCCAATAGCACCCGTAACAATTTGTGAGGCGATTGTTAAAATGAAAAGTGGCCAAGTTAATTTATCTTTAAACAATAATTCAATTAATTGTTCCTTTTTAAATTTATTGGTTTTGGTACCCGTTTGATTGATTCTAATGTTTTCTAAAACCAATAATTTTTCTTCATCAGTCAAAAACCATGCAGTGGTTACATTATCAGGTAAATAAAATGATACAAATATACCAAATAATGAAGTTATAATTCCCATGAATAAAAACAAGATTTGCCATGAAACAAATCTGGTCGTATGAACATGTTGGAACCCAAATGATAATAATCCTCCCACTATAGTGGCAGCTCCAGACATAACTGACCAATATCCCATTCTAGCGACTTGTTGAGGCTTGGTATAATACATACCACTAATAATAATTAGGGCCACGGCTGATGAAGATTCAAAAATACCAAGTAAAGTTCTAACAATCATTAAAGATGCATAAGTTTTGCAAGCTGCATGACATGCAACCACTATCCCCCATAACACTATGAAAAACCCAATAGTCTTTGATAATGGGAATCTTTGAAGAATATATGCAACGAATGGTTCACCAAATATGTAGGCAGCGTAGAAAATGGTAGATAAATTGGCAAATTGATTGCCTACCAAATTTTTCTTAATTCCCATTGATGCTGCATAGTTCAACAAGGTCTTATCTAAGAATTGAAGGAAATAAATGGCACATAGTAATGGTAAGATAATCATATCAAGCTTTCGTAAGACTTTCTTTGGTAATTCCTTTTGATCTTGATGAACTTCTGAATCTTGTATTTCATTATCTTGAAGGAATCTAAATGCATTATCATAATCTCCACTATCATATGATTCCTTTTCCTCCAACTGGGCGCTGGAGAGCGACCCTTGCAGTTTATCTAAATCAGTCATTATGAATTTGATGGATTCCAATAATATTATATCCTGTGATAAAATAAATAGGGAAGATGAGTTACCTTATATATCATGCAAACCGTCCATTTTTCTTGTAGCTAGATCCTCCAAAGTAACAGCAACAGCCAATTATATGAAGCCACCATTTCCTTGTTCGATTAATTTGGGTTATATTGTCTATATTATATGATAATTTTGTTAATTAATTTATGAATCAAGGATAAAAGAATGAATATTTTTGTTGCAGTATAACAGAATATGCGATTAGATGGCTTCATGCTTTTAAAGGTTGCATTTTTGCGATAATAAAAATAACAAATATTTTTTCAGTTTAGATCTATTCAAAAGATTTTTATTCAATTGATCTTATTCAAATGATGGCCTCAATATTTCAGGTCTCTGGATCTATTGAGAATGAATGATTTCATGACTTGGGTTGGACGATCTTCAATCTAGTTGTACCATAAGTGGCCACCATTGACACCGAGTCCGTTTGAAAGTTATCCTATTATTGAGTCAAAACCTGCTTTATATCATCATGACTAATCATTACTGCCCAGCCTTTTCTTCATATATCCCAAAATCCTCACCTCAAGTAATGAGCCTTTCATAGCTATGATGACTAGTAGCTGAGAGGCATGTCCAATGTCCAGCAAAGAAATAACCTCCATATTGATATCAAATGCCTTTTGGGCATCCAAGTTTCAGCAATGAAACAAAATCTTCCATTACAATTTGATAACGACCAAAAGTAAATTATATCAAACAATTGTTTCGTTAGATATTCTCTTCAGAGCTGTTCTGAAGAACTTCCAGGTGCAGCTAATTTTTGAATGACACGAGGAAGTCAACCATGCAATCAATTTGGATGCAAAACTAGCTAAAGCTGGACAATTAAAGAATCGTACCAGTCAACTGTAACCAGAGCAACTGGTGTGACTTATAGTCTGGGATTGAATAGGCACAAAAGTTAATTTTCTTCAGACTTGTGCCCATGAAATTGAATCTTCTGAATTCGAAGTGCTTTCTGCAGAAGCAAAATAGTCACTAGCTGACAGAATTCGTTGAAGAATTGGGACACATTGACTAGTCCAACTGATAGTCAACAAATTGCATATTCTTTAAAAGATTGTCATTTTCTTAATGTTGACTAGGATTAGTCTTGAAATAAGTCAATTATTTTTTATCCCTTGAAAGTTATATGTGTAATGTAATTCAACTCAGCCAAATGCTAGTGATATATAGCTTGATTATTTGTAGTATGGGACATGAGGTTTTATTTTGCTAAGTTGTTAATATATTGCTGTAGTCATAGAATGTTAGTATTTATATATCACGATACCAATCCGGAATATGCTATATTTTCTAGCAAAGGTTCTTCTTTCACCTCTTGGTGGAAGGTTAATTCTCACAAAAGCATTTAGAAGTTACTGGATTTCCTCATTGCAGGCCAAGGATAAAGTGCTTTAGGATAAAAAAGACTATTGACGTCTAATTGTCATTTTCCTTTCAACTAGATTGGTTGTTAGTAAATATTTTAGAGATTAGGGCCGGGCCGTAGCCTATTATTAGTAGAGTGAGAATATTTTCTGGCAAGTAAAAGGCTGGGCTTTTGATATTTTTAACCAAGGAACTAGGAAGAATTGAAATTTCTGAGAGTTGGTTCAATAACTATTTCATTTTCTTTGGTTGGTAGTTATTGTTTGTTAGTACAAAGGCTAGTTAGTTGAATTTTTTGTTAGTATTTGGTTGGCTAACTTTTGTTAGAATATTTGTTCACTAGTAGCTAGTTTAATGTTAGAGTTTGCATCAACTTGTTCTGACTTCAAAGAAAATTCAAGGTCAGTCAAAAGTAGATGCAGTTTTATAAACGTAAATGTGTTGCCACGCAAACCACATTACGATATATGAAGCATTCACTTAATAGAATTGTAGCATGATAGGAGTATTGGAATCTTTTTCTTTCCAAAAAATGATATACATGGGCTGAGGATAAACCCTAATAAGGAACATGATTGCAAAATGATACCAGCAGTTTTGAGAGCAACATTAACCTTTTTTAATTGACCAACTTGTTGATTTGAATTTAGTTTTTAAATATCACTAAGAAACCGACTTTAATTATATTTGATGCTCTCAGCTTTCACTATAAAATTTCGTTAGAAGTAAAGAGGAAATGAAAAAGGTAACGTACGTAATCAATTTTCTTTCGAAAGAAAATTAGTTGAATCAACTTTGTTAATTAGGTAATAGAAACAAGTGAAAATCCTCGAGTAAGTTATTATGATAAAATAAGAAAATTGAAAAAGTAGTATAGTCAACGTACGTATTTGAATTAATTTGAATCAATGTTCTTTTGAAAGAACTTTATTTAAATATTCAACTAGAGGTTTACTAATTGGGGAATAGAAACAAGTGAAAATCCTAAAGTAAGTTATTATAATTAAGTTTAAAAATCTCAAGTGAAAGGGTATATAACATACATTTATATGAGATTAATTGATTGATTGAAATATGTCTTTGAGATACCACAACTAGCATATTTAAGGAAACCAACAATTGAAGGTCCCAATCACTTTTACTACCACAGGAAGAACTTTCAGACAAGCATGTTGGTTAGTGGATCTCTCATACTCAGGTTTTCATCGACTGGGAATCCCAATCAGACTTAAATATTCCACTGTGGAAATATCCAACCTGAACCTAGCGACTAACACGAAAGTGCTAACCATTCCCGACTTAGAAAAGACGAATCGTCCACCACTTCTGCGATACACCACCGTCGGTTCCCTCTCGGGCAATGCACCTAGCACCATTGACGCTACTACAATCTCATCCCGGAGAGGGACAAGCCTTGCTTCACGACGATAATACATGAAATAGTGAACTTTTAACCTCCCTCTCTAAGCAAATCATAAGTCCATTATAGGTTTGGCAAAAGTAATTCGAGTCACCTTCCTTAACACACGAGACATCAGCACTAACCCTTTCGGCTTGTGTTATATAATTGGTTCCTAGTAGAGTTAGTAACCCATATGTACACATGTGTTTGGGTATATATGTATGACATTGATTCTTGATATATGAACTAAGTTAGAAAAACATCAGGGACTAACCGCTGAAATTACATAGTAAATATATGGCTATGGCTATATATGTGTCCTTCTAGTTGCGAAATGCCTTACACAAAAAAGACTGCACACAGACACAAATAAATTTTTTTTGTTACTGTTTCTCTTTTTTTTTTTAAGGATACAAATAATAGAACCAAAATTAACTACGATAAAAGTTATCGATAAAGGGAACCCACCTAAATTCTTGTTTATATCATCGAAGTTGATTTAGTACACAGAGTAAGATTATCAAGAACTACACTTAGAAGGTCTGTTACGTATTACCTTGCCACTTGTTTTTTACATCTAGCTTTTTTTTTGTACTGCTGTGCCCCATTTAACTATTTCATTACAATGGAAGGGAGTTTGACAACTTCAAATGAGAACAATATCAGTGCCAATCATCTACAGTACAGAGAAGATGATGGAGACTCCAGCAGCATTATCGATGTGAATGATGGTTCTTCCAATAATGTAGGGTCCACTAGATTGTTATCTGCATCCAACAACAATAACAATAATACCAATAATAATAAGAATAACAACATCAATACCAGGTGGAATGATAATAATACGAGTAATAATAATAACAATAATAACAATACCAACAGCAATAATATTAGTGATAATGCTACTTACAATAACTCAAATCGTTATAATTTGCCTAATTCATTAGAATCAAGAAACATAGACAGTTTGGAGGGTACTACCGATTTTGATCATCAATCTCCAAATACATACTTAGATTCAAATTGGGCATCAAATTTATTCATGGACCCTGCAAGCAACGGGTTAATATATAGTGTCGATCTAGGAGCAAATGGTATATCTCCAGCCAACCAAATAATGCAAAATATTCAATATCAGAACAATATTCATCCCGAATCTCAAATTTCAAACCTTGACACTTCAGCAAGTACTTCTACAACTAACACCAACAACAACAACATCACCAACAACAACCTTACCAATAACAACAATAATAATAATATTAATAACAATAACAATATTAAACCAGATTCAGGTGGTGAAACAAATAATTTCAATTCGAATCAGTCTACCCTTGTACCTATACCGGCAAAAACTACCAAACAACGCCGTCCCTGTGATCATTGTCGAAGAAAGAAAACAAAGTGTGTTATCATCCCCAACACAAACAATTGTGTACAATGTGAATCCAAATCATTATCTTGTACTTATACTAGCCCATCAATTAAAAGAAAAACTACTGATTTAGATAGTGGTCCATCTTCGAAAAGAAGAGACGAAAAGTCTAATGAGATACACACAAGCTTAACTTCAATTAATGATCAGTCGATTATTGTTGCCCCCGATGTTCCAATAAGAGATGTTGCCCCAATTCAAGATTATTCTGTTATTAATAATTCATTGTTGAAGAAGACATTATCCTTACAATTTCCAAGATCTAGTTTTTACGTGGGACCAACTTCATATTTGTATGATATTAACTTACTAAATCTTATAATTGATGCCCAAAACAATGCTTCCGGCAATAAAAGTGTCGATAGTAATAGACCATCTCCTAGCTCATCAATGGGAAAAATTGAACAAGTCAATCTTAGCAACTCTATTTCATTGAGAAAGGTTAGTGATAAGGCACAATTTGTCCTTAAAGATGATCAATCCCCCCAATCTTACCAAACCATGTCTAATGATGTTGACACCATTGAAAAATTTATTGCTCCTCATGGTCAGATCTTAATTGATCTTTACTTTAGAATCATACATCCTTCATATCCTATTTTGCACAAGAAAGTCTTTTTAGAGAAATATTCTCGAACTCATCGTGAATTTAGTGCCCCATTATTAGCAGCAGTTTATGTGTTGGCTATTCAATGGTGGGATTATGACCCTCAATTAAATCGATTCCCAAAACCCAATGTGGAACTTATATTAAAAATAGGTTTAAATAATTATTTCTTGGAGATTCTAAAACGACCAAAATTAAGTGCGGTTCAAGCGGGACTTTTGTTGTTACAATGTAAACATATAGTCCAGCATTCAAGAAGCAATAATACCACTACAAATGGCGCTGCCAATGATCCAAACCTGCCACCGGCAGCCACCTATACAGGCTCTAGTGATACTGATTATAGTGAATGGGTGTTATGTTCACAAGTAGTAGCATTAGCAGAGGAATTAGGGCTTGGATTAGACTGTAACAATTGGAAATTACCCAAATGGGAACGAGGATTACGTAAAAGATTGGCTTGGGCTGTATATATGGAAGATAAATGGCTTTCATTGAAACATTCTAGACCAACACATATTCATAATTCTAATTGGGTAGTTGTATCATTGGTTGAAGAAGATTTCCCTGAAAAGCATGGTGATGGAGATTTAAAAGAAGGATCATCAGATATTGATAATGGTAAAAAGATTTTCATGAACCTAATAGATTTATCAATGATTCTATCTGATCTTTTAAATGAATTTTATTCTATGAAAGCAATGACTGAAATAACTAATGTTAGTGAAGTATTAAAAATTGCTAAGCCACTACAATTAAAGTTGAGAACTTGGTATCATTCTTTACCAATTGAATTACAAATGAGTTCAGTTCAACCTCGGAAATTATGTTCCAATGGATATTTGCAATTAGCATATTTTGCTACGGAATTAACACTTCATCGTAAGATAACTTCAATAATTTATCAACAATCCTTAGCAGGAAACCCACCACCAAAGGAATTAGTAACTGTATGTCGAGCTGCTGCTAGAACAAGATTGTTGGCTTCAATTGAGTTTGTCAGGGATTTAAAGCCAGAACATATCCATTCATTCTGGCATTCCTCGTCCTCGTCCAACTTTACATTGATTGGTACATTTGCTGCCATACTATTTATGTCTTCACCAAATAAAGAAGAGGCAGATTTCTATCGTGATCAAATCTTCAACTATAGATGGATTTTGAAAATATCATCTAAGGGGTTTGATCAAGTGGGTTCAGCCTTATCACAATTAGATCTTGTTCTAAGTCATATCCCGGGGTTATTAAATGACGGAGCCGACATGCCAATGGTCTTACCTAATGTTCCAAATTTTGATTTCCAAAGAAGTAGTCAACAATCAGTACAACCAAAGGGATCCCAATCTCAACCACAATCACAACCGCAACCACAAGTGCAACCTCAACCACAAGTGCAACCTCAACCACAATCACAATCACAATCACAACCCCAACGTCATCCACAATCTCAAAGACCTCCAAATGTTTCATCCAACTCATATGGACCAAGTCCAGGTACTACTTCTAATAGACCAACATCTTATCCTGCTCCTCGTGGTCCTGGACCAAACCAAAGAGGAGGAAGATCACAACCTCAAGCTGCTCAGGCTCAACAATACCGTGGAGAATCTCCATATGCCTCACCCCATAATTTTGCCACGCCACCAATTTCTCAAGGCCAAACTGGGAATGCCAATTCCCCACCAATTCAACAACCCATGTCACGAGGTGGACAGTTTATGATTAATTCTCCTCAATCATCTCAGGGATTATCGCCAAAGGAAGTCAAACAAAGAAGAACTTCTATAGCTTCTAGAGGTAATAGTCGTATCAATGAACATGTTGACATTAATAGTGGAACAACTACTAATACCAATACCAATAATAATAGCTCGCCCAATAAGAATTCACAAACAAATTCCAATTCTAATTCCAATTCCAATTCCAAGGCCAATAGTCCAGTTTTAATTAGGTCTCCAACGAATATCACCACCACTTCTTTAATATCTAGAGCCGATCTGAATTTTGTTAGAGATTAATGAGTCAAAGTAGTTTTAATTTTATTTCATGTCTGTATTTACTTCCACTGTCTATCCATTTATTCATTTCAATTCATGTATAATATAGTTATCGAATGTATTTATATATATATGTATTTATTTATTTATAATAATATATATATAAATTATGTACGACATGTAGAAGATGTTCTTCTTTTTGTTTCATTCTTTTGAAATCCTTTTGATTTAATATGTAATTAATCTTAATTTAATCAAATGGTGTTAAATAAGCTTCCGCAATCACTCTAGCTCTTGCATTCAAGAACAATTTCATTTCACTGATTTCCTTATCGACATCTTCCATAAATTCTATAATAAAGTCAACCAACTTATCCTTTAACATTTGTTCAGTATGGAAGTTTGTAATTAAGAATGAAATATCATATCCCTTTATAGGTACTCTTCTTAAAATAAAGAAATTCTCTGCTCTAGAAGTCAAGAATCGGGTGAATTTATGGACCAAGATTTGTTCTATCTCATCAGCTTGTTTGATTTTGATTGATACTCGGACTGAATTAATTGAAGGTTCAATCAAAATCTTTTCATTTTCATTCCTAGCAATCACCATGGGATTTAATATCAATTCAGGGTTATGGGTGTTGTCCACCTCTATTTCTGGTCGATTGTGTCTTTCTACTAACTGTGATGAGAAATCTTCCAAACATATGGCTGCCGTCAATGACGACCTTACTGCGGTTAAATATGGTTTTAAGGATTGTGACTAGAAAAATATCATATGTTAGTACAATGGGATTTCCACTAAGAACAAAAATCAAATCAAATCAAATCAATAATGCAATTGAATAGACGAGGATGATTACTTACCATTATGATAATACAATATATGGATTAATTGTTGTTATATATGATAATTCTTATAAGAATCCTTGTTGTATTAGGAGTTACAACTTCTTTTGTCACGAAATCTATTTTAATATCTACACAAGAAAAACTTGACCATTTTACACGACCCCATACTTTATTTTAAAATATATAAATTATGTACTCTAATAATTCAAAAAGGCAGATTTAGGTTTATCTTCAACTCTGGATCTTTTGACAGAATGAACCAGTGATGAATGATCCACGCTTCTCTTTCTAGAAGAGGTAGAGGAGGCTTTATTGAACAATTTGACCAATTCTTCAAGAACACCCTTCACCAAGTTATTCTCATGAGATGATTTTTGCAATGATAATATATTATTGAATTGGGGGAATTTTTTAAACTTTGAAAGTAACGATCCAATATCAAAATCAGAAGATAAAGAGTAGGCTGACAGACCATCTAAATTGATTTTTAATAATCCTGATTCCCCTTGCTTCAAAATAATAATCTTTTGCAGTTCACGATTTGTATAAAGAAATTCAGCAAATTTTTTAATTTCTTCACGAAATACAACTGCATTCACATGAGTTTCCTTTAGTTTTTCATAGACTACATTAAATTCTTTAGATTGGAAATCTATATTGTATAACCTTGCATCCTTTGAACTTGATAAGATATTTATAAAGGTTGATTTTGAATCTAGGATTTTTCTATAACTATATTTGTTAGGATCTGTAGTTTTCAATTTCGTTATAACACCTTCAATAAATTCATTATATAACCTCAAGGTTTCCTTTATGGAATCAATATAATCAAAAAACAATTCCAATGGAGTTGAGCCTTTCCTACCTAACAATTCTATAAATGAATCTTCATTTTCAATTTTTGGTAATATATCATTAAAAGTTGATTCTGGTTGAATTTCAAGTTTAATTAATAATTTTTTAAATGCTGCTCTTGCCTTTCTATCCGATGTATAATTCAGTTGTTTTATTTTATCAATTTCCTGCTTGATAATTTCTACTATATTGGGATATATTTTTGATTGATATAATTCCAAAATATCAAATTCAGATAAATGAATTTTAAAATGAGTATTTGCTTTAAATCTACTATCAACTAATAAACTTTGATATAGTGATTCCCAAGTAATATTATTCTTGACTAAAGTTGGATTTATTAAAGTTAAATAAGATTCCAATTCATTCAAGGCTTGAGTTTTCTTTTCTTGAATATCTAATTCACTTTCTTTAATCAAATTAGATCTGAATTTATAATATAATTCAGCTAGTTTTATGTCGGGTAAGATTGATAATTTAAAAATTGAATTTTCATCATTTATTAAATAATTCTTAATGGTTAACCATCTCATATTATGTTTAATTTTCCCAGCATCTTTATATTCTTGTAATACTTGATTAAAGTTTTTCTCAAAGTTTTCAATCAATGAAGTCTTGTTGGTTAATTCCTCTTCAAACCTTTTAACAAGATATTCATCATATAATCGTTTACGATGTAATCCATCCGATATAACCCAATACATAGGTTCCTTTATAAATTTAGACATGACAGTTCGGAATGACCAAGTTGAATCGACATTATTAATCTTTAATAAATTCACAAATGCTTCCTCGGCCTCTTCTAATGACGAGAAACTAGGTGGATAAACTAATTTATCTGGTATTATAGTCTTCCTCTTTAATTCTTCATCTAAATTTGTTTGTTCAAATCCATTATCTCCTTCACCATTACGGGATTGTTTTTCTTTAATTAGTTCTTTTGGGATTTCCCAAGTAGTTTCACCAGTTGATTCATTATAATAATAAGTTTTCCCTTCATCGCTTGTGAATTCTTGCCAATTACTATTCGATAATATCAGATTTTGATTTTGATTTGAATTTAAACCTGAAGTATCCAAAAACTTATCAGGAACTTCCCAACTGGATTCATTGGTCTTACTATTGAAATAGTATACCTTACCATCATCTTCAGTTACCTTCTCCCAATCACTCATCTCAATTAATTAATCAAATATGATATAATATTATACATCTATTTTCTTTCTTCCCTTTCTAAATTATCTCTAAGAAAAAGTACCAAAAATAGTCGTGTGAAATGGCCAAATCCTGCATATGCATTTCGCGCTACCATAATTTGCGGCTCAAAATAGCAAATTTGTGAGCAACCAAAAATGGTTGCAATGTCAATGAAGTGACTCCGTGGCCAAGCTGGCTAAGGCGTGAGACTGTTAATCTCAAGATCGTGAGTTCAATCCTCACCGGGGTCGCATTGTTTTTTATTGTTATTTTTTAATAATAGTTATTAAAAATCTTTCAGTAGTTTTGCTTTGAAGTAAGTTTCATAACGAATGATATATGAATAGCTAACAATACTGTACAGTATAGGTTTGTGTTGTTGGGAATGAATACCATCTTTGTTTTTGATTGTGTACAAAAATTAAAATTAGTAAGTTAATTGGGTGCGTTTAAAACAGGGCTCAAATTTTTATTACAATTCAAAAAGTAACAATACGGAAGAATCAACTTTAACACCTCCTTTACATATATATATATAATTATATATCTATTTATATCCATATTGTATGTATATATATACGACAGTATTGTGTGCTTAATCCCCAAAGCCCAATCCTTTTCAACAATTGAGAATTGAGAAATTCGATTCCAGATCCACAGGAATTAAGATTTTAGGCGAATAATAATAAACAGCCATACGTACAATGTTATACATGAATCAATACTTATAACTTTCTATTTATATATATATATATATGTATCATCATAACTAATTGTAGAATGAGAAATAAACTAGTATAAGAAAACAAAAGTTATATATGTTAGACAGCAAAAATTCAATTTTTAACACTTTGAGTAAAGGGCTGTTTATGACATCATTGTTTTAAAAATAGAGTGACATTTTTTTTTCGATTTGTTAGTAATTAGAGAGAGACACAACACACAACCCAAAAGAAAAAAAGAAATAAACAGAGAGAGAGACAGAAAAACTTTTTGATAGAAAATCTTAAATATAGAAACTCAAAAAATTTGCATAATCCCCTTTTACTTTTCATTGGGAACCTTTATAACCAACTATACTATTGGTGATTTCATTGGTACTGAATAGTCAGGCAGAACTTCATCTACATCTTCAGCTTTGACTGCATTTCCATCTTTATTACCATCGTCCACATTTAAGTTTCGGGCTATAACCTATTCCATCCCATAAAACATCAACAATAGGAGGTAACCCTATTTTATATCTCCATTTATCATCATATATACCCATCTATTCATCTTAATTTTGATCTGATATAACTAATCCTTTCTTAATATCCATTTCTATATCAACTCCACCCACCCTTTCGCTCATCATCCCCCTCTAGAAACTACATTTCAAAAAGAGAGACCTTTTCTTGTTTTATTTCAATTCGTTTTCATTTCATATTTAAAATAATATTCACTTCATTCGTCACCTTTCATTTCATTCATTTCGGTTAAGAAACAATTTACTTTCTTGCTACTTAATAATTTATTCATACTTACATTCATTCATTTCATTTTATTGTATTCCCCATTCTTTCGACTAGATCTTTTTTTGGACATTCCTATTTTAACTCATTTACTTACTACTTCTTTGCATATTATTATATTCCCACTTAATGCTATCTCCATATCAATAGTTTAATAACAACAATCTTCAACAACAATCTATTATTGCCACTACTACTACTACTACTAAATAATAATAATAACAAATAAATATGAGACGATTAAAAATTGGGATACGGCCACAGTTGATCATTCTTGTTGGTTTCTCATCCCTATTCTCCTTATTGATCTTAGGTATAGTAACAGGACTTTATTTCAGTTCCAATTTAAGTGATTTAAGAGCAGAAAGATTACAAGTCATATCTCAGTTGAAAACTGTTCAAGTCAAACAAGCCGTTGAATATATGTTTTATCA
>JAJMHX010000046.1:0-41768 GCA_030575095.1 Scheffersomyces ergatensis | reverse complement strand
CAATCATATTTATACTTCAATTTTCAATCTTTATTCTGATATTTGACGTTTAAAAAAAGGTCACAAAACCGGTAAATCTTTTAAGAGACGCGGAATTTAGGGTAAAGTAAAACACGGAAGATAGACAAAAGTTCGCTTTTTGCATCTTTACCATGTTTATTGATACCTTAATGATTCAATAGTTTTGTATTATCACATTGACATAACCCAAAACCTTCCCGTCGTCCACACAGTTTTCCAATACTAATAGGGGGTTGTAAGCATTACCTTCGGATGTTGACTTGTGCTTTGTTGTTGTTTGAGGCGGCAATGAGGCTGCGGAACTTTTCTGAGAACATCCGCAAATAATTTTACTAAGACAAGTTGCAACTTTTGTAAACAAATGGAAATTACGGAGTTGATTAACAATTGGCCGTCTTTATTCAGTTAATAAGCAACTCATTGTACCTTAATTCAATTAGGAAATTAATAAAAATGTAAGAGGATGCAAATGGATGGCAAAAAAATGTCATTTGAGCCTTTACCTAATTGTTACTAATCAATAAGAACCAACTTTGTATATTTAAATCATATACATAACATATTATTAACTACTAGAGCCTGTGAGATATTCAAATCATTGCTTGACCACTTGCTTCTCGTGTTTGAACTTCTACGTCTTGATCTTCATCATTGATTAATTCAACCAACGCCAGTTATCAGCCGCACTCTTACGCATACATAAAAATGTTCCGAAGAAAACCGAATTGATTGTTATCACCAAGTATATTGGCTCGGACTTTAAAGAGGGATGTTTAAGAATATCAAAACATTTGGAATCAAGAATAAGATCACATCTACGGGGGAAGAATTCTTTGGAAAAAAGTTGTAAGTGAAGGACGAGCCAAGGCATTGTTGGCAACATTAGGGGTATACCAGGATGTCTTGGCTAAATCCATGGTTGAAAATAGAAAGGTCAAAGCTCATATCTATGAATAGACTACAAAATTCGGTGATACGGCGAAATTAACCACCGCTAAAAATTATCTCTATTCAAGTTACTAAGATCTCTATTCAAAATGTTTCTCTATATTAGCTTCTATACGGTATAAAAAAATATTAGGAGAGAGAAAGGGAAACAACAACGCCACAAAGTATATACAAGAGAGAACCTTTGTAGTAAAGGAAAGGAAAGAAAAGAAAAGGAAAATAAAATAGAATAAAAGAAAGTCAATCTTAATTGGCATATCTTGATCTAGCTCTCAATTGAGGACCATGAGTGTAGAACCATACTGGAATCAGGATCATACCAAGAGCCAAGAATCCCAAGATTGAAGATCCCCATCCAACGGGGAATTTCTCCGACCCTAAATTGGAGAATAATGCCTTCCCAAACAAGGGGAAACAACCGGCAATGACTGATCTGAATAAGGCATTACTTGCAAACACCGAGGCGACAAATCTGTAGAAAGTGGCACCTAAATAATTGAATAACGTTTGGAATATAGTGAATGCACCAAGGGCAAACAAAGCTGCACCAATAAGAGGACCAATCCAATGGATATCAGGAGAAGAAGTCCAACCAAAGATGAAAATACCAATTGGCATACAAATACTACCAAAAATAGCCATGGGCATAAATACTTCTGGAGTTACCATTTCACCGGCCAACATTGGTTTTGTGAACTTTTGAAACATGAATGGGATATAAATAGCAGCACCAATAGCAATACCAATCATGATACTTACATAAGTGACACCCATTTCAATCAAGGTAAAATGATGAACTTCGTAGAAGACAATTGGAAAGGCTTCGAACCAAAGATACATGACGGAATAAATCAAGGCAATATAGATATTGACAGCCAAAACCATTGGTTCAAGTAAGGTGATTTCAAAAGGTCTGTATAATAAATCCATTACCATTTCTTTAGGAGACAAACTTGAATTCTCAATATGACCATCACTTGTTATGTTTTGATTCCCCGTCATTCTTCTCAATCTATTAGCCTTTCTATAAAGCAACGCCTTCCCATATGTTTCAGGTAAAGTCCAACTTAAAACCAAGAAACAAGTACCACTAGCAATGGCCAAAAACCAAAATGGCCATCTCCAAGATTCATATCCATCATGACCACCTCTGACAACAAGAACTGCACCCACAAGAGGTCCTAAACTAGGTCCCGAGACCCCACCTACACTCCAACCGGCCAAACCTAATACCATATAAGGCAATGTAATGACATCAGAGATGGTTGCACCACCGGTGGCTAAGGCTGGAGATGCAAAGAAACCAGCTAATAATCTTAAAACACATAATTCTGCAATACTTGTACATAAGGCAGTAGGTATTTGTAAGATAAAGAAGATGAATAAAGTGACAATATAGACAGAAGTTCTACCAATAGCAGCATTTTCAGTCATGGGGGATAAGAACATGGGACCCAATCCATAACCAACAACGAAACAAGTCAAAGGTAAAGTAGCAATGGTTTGGTTAATATTAAATTTTGCCATGATATCAGTGACACCTGGAGTATAAATAGCAGCACCCATATAAACAGAAACAGTAAGGAAACAAACTTCAGCTAATAATAATACTTTGTATTTCAATGGCCAATTGTATGGATTTTCAGGATCATCATCACCATCCCAACCAACAATGATTTGATCAGAGTTTGAAGGTTCTTTAAGGTCAGATGAGGAACTCGAGCTTTCAACATCTTCCTCAATAAAATTGTCTTGAACTTTATCTATATTAGCAGCATCAGCACCACCTTCTATCTCAATTTGTTTTTCTTCTTGTATATCTTCAACAGGAGGAGCCTTATAACCAGGTAAATACTTTTCCGGTATCACGTATCCCGGAGTCTCTTCTTTGTGAGTGAATAGTTTGTGTTTAGAGATATGGTTGATAATTCTACCCCAAAAGGAGTCTCTTAAAAATGCATGGGTCATACTTTTAGATTTGACGCGTGTATAGATCGGAAAGTTACAATTAAGACCAGATTATAGTTACTAGAAGAGGGATATGACTCTTTATAAATATTAAATTATTAGAAAAATTTTGAGTTGCGAATTTTCCTTTGTGTGTGGGTGTGTGAGCACTATATGCAGGGTTAACGGCGTAAGAAGAGTTGAAGAAATAATTATCACCGAGGAGGGGCTAAACAGAATGGGAAAGGCTGTGGACCTCTGCGTTAAGGGCACTCGGTGTTTACCTTACATTATAGTATGTTATACATAAACGCCATCATTCTTGATGACTCGGACGAGACAAGGATGGGTGTCCCATTAATAAGTCAAAAGTTCACAGGGGTAAACATTATTTGATAGTATAAATCGTACTACGGATTCAGTGGAATTTATTTTGATATAAAAGCAGAGTGAGTGGAGTGGCTTTAACCATAGAGACAAAGCGGAAAGGCGGAATCCATTTTGGATTTTATCCTAAAATAGTGCTTACATAATCCCTTACATAAATACTGACGGAAAATGATTTTCCTTAACAAGCTCGGTGAAAAATTCGGACCCGAGGTATCTTTACTATTCGGCGGTGATTAGATGAAAGAAATTAAGCATCACTAATCCAATTCTACCCTAGTTTAGTAAAACCATCTCGGACGAGATTTTATCACTATATATATCATACTTATCATTTTCACTGACAAATATATAAGTCATCTTCATCCGAAACAAGGGATTGAAAGCCTATTTTTATCAACTATGGTTTTTGACGATTCTTTTTTCTTTTCCCTTGATTACGACACGATTGAAATATTTTTAAATCCGAAAGAAAATATCAGCACGGGATATGGATCACGTGTATTGCACTGTATGAAATTCAATTTACTAATCAAAAGGATTACTGCTAAAATTAGTGTACATTTATGCTAAATCTTTTAGATCTTCACATGCCTAGTAATGTAATCATAGATGATGAAACAATTATTGGACTATACACGTACGTAAATTTAAAATTGAAAAGTCTACATACTGCTCCACTCATCTCTAAACTTGTGTCACCAGTAAACCAAAAAAAAAAAGTATGCTAAAAATAGAAGTGATACACGAACAAGAAATATTATTTTTAAATTGTTAATGATCATTATTATGCATTTGATTAATTGTTTAAATGGTATTAAAACCATTTCACCAAGTAGTGACTGGTAAAGTCTGATGATAGTTCTCTCATAGCGAGGGTTTTTGTAGGTGATCACGGCTGTGATGTTTTACATTTGTTTCGTATACTTCGAGGTACTGCCCTGATTCTTTATTTCTTTTTTCATCTTACGAATACAAGTTAAATATATATATATATATAAAAGCCTTCCTTCCTGCCTCGTTCACAACCCACCCATTTATCTAAAATCTCTATTTCTAACCAACTATTCGTATTAATCAACATCATCATCTTATTCATCTTATTCATTCCTTATTTGAAAAAGTGGCTGTGAAAATAAAATAAAAAATTGACGTGTCTGAATATTTTTTTAGTGAGGAGTTTTCTGATTTAGGAAATTTAAACAACACGAAAAAATTACGTCGTTAAAATCAGATCAAAAAAGAAAAAGTACAAGAAGGGTGTATCAGACTAATTATCATTAACATTCCTTACCAAGAAAGTTAAACTCTATTCCAGTGGTGTATATATCTCGTCAACTAGACTAGACTATACTAGAGTACTTCATCCACAACCATGAGTTACTTCAACCATCATAATCTGCCGTATGGTAATAATCAAGGCACGGGTCAGAATAATATGGGAAGGGACAATTCAGACTCGTCTGTGACTGAATTTTTAAATCCTAACGATGAAGACCGTCACCATCAACAACAACAGGGTACCTACGGATACCTCGGTGCTGGTAACCATAGTAATGATAGTTCAACTTCACTCAATTTTCAACAACCTCCACAACCAACTTATAATCATAGAATCAGTTCAGGATCAGTTTTGAATGAATATTATAATGATCCAACTACGAATGATCAACAACAACATCTCCAACAACAAGAACAACAGCAATATCAACCACATCATCAACTGCCATATCAACCACATCAACAGTACCAACACCTACAACCTGAACACCCCAATCATCAATCTTATATCCAACCTCCACCTCCATTATCACCATTACAGACCAATAGTAATGATGATCCATTCAATAATAGATATGAAATGAATCAATTTGGTAGTGTTCCTGCCTATGATCCAAATCAAACTTATTATCAACAACCAAATACCAATTTCGGCCAGGCATTTGTCCCCAATGTATATGATGAAGAAGATTATGATGAACGAGATTATGATCAGAATATCCAATATAATCAATTCCAGGGGGATCATTATGATATATTACCACTTCATTTGGCCGAGCCTGAGCCAGAACCTTCATTGATTGTTCCACCACCACCATTTATTGATGATGATGAAGAACCACAATCACCATTTGACGATGCTGCACATTTTGAAGAACCTCCTCCAGAAGAACCTATCCGATCCAAACCCGAAATCAGTGTGGCCGCTGGTTGGAAGGGGAATTTAGTCCTTGATTGTCCCGTTGCCACTGAATTATTATCCAAATTCCCCGATTATAACCCTGAACTTAGAGATGGTGGATTATATCGTGAAATGTCCTATATGAGATATTCAGCAGTCACATGTGGACCCTCGAATTATATTCATGATGGATATATCTTAAGACCTCATCATTATCCTGTTCCCAGGAAAACCGAATTGATGATTGTTATCACGATGTATAATGAAGATGATATCTTATTGGCCAGGACTTTAAAGGGGGTATTTAAGAATATTAAACATTTGGAATCAAGAACAAGATCACATGTATGGGGGAAGGATTCTTGGAAAAAAGTTGTTGTTTGTATTGTAAGTGATGGACGAGCCAAAATTAATGAACGAGCCAAGGCATTATTGGCCGCTTTAGGGGTATACCAGGATGGATTAGCTAAATCCATGGTTGAAGATAGAAAGGTCAAAGCTCATATTTATGAATATACAACAAAAGTAGGAATTTTCAGTGTGACTGATACGGTGAAATTAACTACTGATAAAATTGTCCCAGTTCAATTAGTATTTTGTTTAAAGGAACAAAATGCTAAGAAGATTAATTCTCATCGTTGGTGTTTCCAAGCTTTGGGTGCAATGTTAAACCCCGAGATTGTCATCTTGTTGGATGCTGGAACACAACCAACTGGGAACTCGCTTTATCATTTATGGAAAGAATTCGATCGTGATCATCGAGTTGCTGGAGCATGTGGAGAAATTAAAGCCTCATTAAAGAAGAGACAAATGTTGACCAATCCAATTGTTTATGGTCAGAATTTCGAATATAAAATCTCAAATATCTTGGATAAACCTATGGAATCAGTATTTGGATTCATCAGTGTGTTACCAGGGGCTTTCTCAGCCTATAGGTTTATTGCATTACAAAATGATATTAATGGTAAGGGACCATTAGAGAAATATTTCAAGGGGGAATTCTTACATGGTTCACAAGATTTAGATCCTAATGATGATGAATATGAATTAAAGGCCCGTCAATTCGAAGAAGAGGCTGGGATTTTCACATCTAATATGTACTTGGCCGAAGATAGAATTTTATGTTATGAATTAGTTGCCAAGAGAGGATGTAACTGGTTATTGAGATATTGTCGTGCTGCCAGTGCCGAGACTGATGTTCCAGAAGGATTGGCTGAATTCATCTTACAAAGAAGAAGATGGTTGAATGGTTCATTCTTTGCCGCCATTTATGCCTTGGTTCATTTCCCTAAGATTTGGAGTTCATCTCATTCATTCGGAAGGAAATTCTTTATTCATATTGAATTCTTATATCAATTCTTAAGTTTGATTGTCTCATGGTTTTCCATTGGCTCTTATTTTCTTGTGTTTAGAATCTTAACCACATCACTAGGTGATCCAGATTTGGGATTTGCACCTGGGAATGTTTTATCGGTGATTTTCTTATGGTTATACTTGGCATCAATAGTTACTACATTTGTTCTAAGTTTTGGAAATAAACCAAAGGGTACCGAGAAGTTTTATATTGTGATTGTGGTTTTCTTTGCCATTCTTATGGCCTATATGATTTTCGCCGCTATTTATATGGCAGTTCATTCAATTCAATCTATTTATCGAGAACATACTAAAATCACCGTTCAATTATTCTTACAAAATGCTGAATTTAGAGATTTGGTCGTGGCTACTTCTTCAACTTATGCATTATATTTCCTTGCATCATTCATTTATTTCGAACCATGGCATATGTTTACTTCATTTGTTCAATATATCTTATTGTCTCCGTCCTATATTAATGTGTTGAATATTTATGCTTTTTGTAATATAGATGATATTTCTTGGGGTACTAAAGGTGATACTGGTGGTCAATCATTAGGTACTGCCAAAATGAGAGATGATGGTGCGTTCGATGTTCAAGTCCCTGTTCAAAGAGAAGAAATCAATCAATCTTATTTAAATGAAATTGAAAAGATTAAAAACCCAGCTCCTACAGGTGGTCCAAGTCCTCCTACCAATAATGGAGATTATTATGCATTTATTAGATCCATGACTGTGTTGGTCTGGATGTTTTCAAACTTTGTGATTGTTGCATTAGTATTAGAAACCGGTGGGTTTGATCAATTTGAAAGTCAAGCCAATTTGGTCAATATTAAACAAGCAAGAGCCAAGATTTACTTAACAGTCATATTATGGATGGTGGCTTTCATGGCTCTATTCAGATTTGTAGGTTGTATTTTCTACTTGATTCAAAGATTAGCCAGTAGAATGAGACCTTCTGATCATGCTACAATCCATTCCCAAAAACTTCATCAATAGATATTTCTTATATAGATGTATGTATGTAATTACCTGATTTTTTTAATGATATAAAACGTTTTTCACATTTTTTTTTAACTGACTCATATATATCGCATTTAACAACCACAATTAGATAACAAATCCCCGAGAATTTGTTTTTGACATGTATAAGCGTTAAAAATTAGAAAGTTCAATTGAACTCTTCCATGTTTTCTTTCCTTCATCAATTACTAGATCAAAACATAATATACAATGACTGGTATCTCAACCAACTTGATTCATGGTGCTGACCACCTTGCTCGTGTTCCTGATGTTGTCCCTCCTATCAATATTGCCACTACTTTTAGGTACGAATCAGACCCTACGAAATTAATTACCATTAAAGATAGATTCAATCGAGGAGTTCTTAACAACCCATGGTACTCGAGATTATCCCATCCTAATTCAGAACAAGTAGAAAATGCCGTGGCTAAGGTCACTGGAGGATATGTTGTTGCGTATTCTTCTGGTCTTTCTGCGTTTTACGCAGCATTGACTTATTTCAATCCAAAGGTATTAAGTATTGGGAAAGGGTATCATGGATGCCATGGTATTGCTGATATTTTCACAAGAAATAATGGTTTAAAACAAATATCATTGGATGATGAGTTCAGTCAATTGAATAAAGGTGATATTGTTCATTTAGAAACTCCAGTTAATCCTGAGGGGATTACATTTGATATCAAATATTATGCTGATAAGGCTCACGAAAGAGGAGCCATTTTAATTGTTGATGCTACATTTGCTCCACCTCCATTACTGGATCCATTTCAATTTGGCGCCGATATAATTATGCATTCAGCTACAAAGTTTTTTGGTGGTCATAGTGATTTATTAGCAGGATTTTTGATCACAAAATCAGAAGAGATTAGAGATGGATTACTACTTGATAGACTTTTGTTAGGGACTTGTATTGCAAGTTTAGAAAGTTCACTTTTAATCAGAGGAATTAGAACTTTAGAATTAAGAGTTTTAAGACAATCTGAAAGTGCTACAAAGATTGTCAATTATCTTGTTAATAATCCCAAGAAATTCCCACAATTGGTAAAAGTATACCATGGATCCTTACAAACCGAAAGTTATATTAAAGATCAAATGCCTAATGGTCATTCACCCGTATTTTCAATTGATGTTGATAGTGAAAACTTTGCTAGGTATTTACCTTCGAAATTGAAATATTTTTATCATGCTACTTCTTTAGGAGGGGTTGAAAGTTTGATTGAATGGAGAGCTATGAGTGATCCAGCTGTTCAAACCACACTTTTGAGAGTCAGTATTGGGGTTGAAAACGTGGATGATTTGATTGAGGATTTAACTCAAGCCTTTGCAGCAACGCAATTAGAATTGCAAAGTTTATCTGACAAATAGGTTTATAGAATATAGATTATTTTATACTAATTGCGTTTTGAAGTTATATCATAGAGATTTTTTGCGCTTCTAACTATTGTAGTTTATCTGATTTAAACCTTGATTGGACCTTCATCATTATAGATCAATAGCGCAAGGTATATATCCGATTTCTAGATTGTGCACATTGTTTATTGGTAATGATTGTTGGTTATTACGTATTATATTTTTCGTTTCTTGAACCATAGTATCAGTACAGTTCGAGATATCATCTTGCGTTGGTGGTGATTACTATTTGTTTAATTGATCTTGAAAACTACATTGTAAATTTCTTGGCTATTCTACCAACGGTTCAAATGAAGTAATTTTGTTCGGCATTCTTTTGGTCAACGGCTTCACCGCGGAACAGAAATAGGAATCTTGTCGCAAAATGCCCATATAAAGTCAAACATTTAGTTAGTCGTGGCCATTGACCGACATATCCGTCATTGTTTGTAGAAGCATAACTACGGTAACGTATTAAATTTCCACAAAAGCTTCTTATCAACTCCACAGCTTTTCCATTAAGTAAACTAAAACTAATCTAAGCAAAACATTATTCTAATAGTCCTCAAAATTCGTAATATTATAGTATTGAATCGAAGGACAAATCAACAATCTCTGTTTTCCGATAGGGTAGGAGAGGTAAGAAAAATTTTTCATATACTAATTTTTCAAAATACATGGGAGCGCAATAAGTTTGTTAACGCTTTGGGAAAAAAAAAGAAATTTTTTGTTTTTTCGTATAATTAGCCTGCCTTAAAAAAAAAAATTTAGAAAAGACGATGGGGGGCCGCTGGTGAAAGGTTTGAATGTATAAATGGAGGTCAATTCTTCCTACTTTTTAATTGAATTTGATCTTTTTTATTTGTTTCACAATACTAGGATTCACCCTATAGACACTGGACCAGGAACCAAATCATTGAAAGAAACTTAACGATGGCTAAATACGAATTAACTGACCACATGCATGGCTTTTTGCAAGAATTGCCAAAATGTGAACATCATGTTCATTTAGAAGGTACTTTAGAACCATCCTTATTATTCAACTTGGCCAAGAGAAATAGCATTCAATTGCCATCTCACTTCCCTCCTTCAATCGAAGCTTGTAATGAAAGATATAATAGATTCACCGATTTACAAGATTTCTTAGATCACTATTATATTGGTATGAGTGTCTTAATCAAGGAGAATGATTTCTATGATTTGGCTATGGAATATTTCACCAAAGCCCATTCCGATGGTTGCTTACATTCTGAAGTCTTTTTTGATCCTCAAGGTCATGTTGAAAGAGGTATCTCTATTGATACTGTTGTTGAAGGGTTTGATAGAGCTTGTAAGGCTGCCAATGCTAAGTTTGGTACCACTAACAAATTAATCATGTGTTTATTAAGACATTTACCTGCTGCTTCAGGTTTACAAACCATTACTGATGCTCATAAGTATTATGAAAGTGGTGTTATCCATGGTTTAGGTCTTGATTCTAGTGAAAAACCATTCCCTCCTCATTTGTTCACTGAATGTTATCAATCCCTTAAGGGTAAATTCCCCCAAGTTGGTTTAACTGCTCATGCTGGTGAAGAAGGTGATCATACTTTTGTTTCCAATTCTCTTGACTTATTAAATGTTACTAGAATTGATCACGGGGTTAACTCTCAACATAGTGATGAATTAATGGATAGATTATCAACTAATCAAACTTTATTATCATTATGTCCTTTATCAAATGTTAAATTACAAGTTGTTAAGGATGTTTCCGAATTACCAATTGATGTTTTCTTAAAGAAAAACGTCCCTTTCTCTATCAATTCCGATGATCCAGCTTATTTCGGCGGTTATATCTTAGATAACTATCTTACTGTCCATACTAGATTTGGTTTCTCCGGTGAACAATGGAAACAAATCGCCTTATATGGTATCAATGGTTCTTGGTGTGACGAAGATAGAAAGACCGAATTGAGAAAATTGGTCGATGATGTCCACAACAAGTATAAGGGATTGATCTAAGTTAAGTTATCTTTTCCATAACTTTTCCTTCCTTCCTTTGTATTGTATTATATTTCAACATAATTTTTTTTTAACAAGAACTTTTTAACACATTACCTTTAAGTTTTACTTTTGCATTTGTTCATTTTGGGTTTTTTAGCATATTAACGGGAGGCATATCATATTTACACATGAATCATATAGAATTATTCAACTAATTATTCAATATACACTTTTTAAATAATAATAATGATAAATATATTTTATAAAATTAAATATTGTAGAATTAATTATACAAAAAAATATTTACAAACAATAAAAAAACATGCAAATGAAATCCTCTATGCTAAACTAATGGTATTAGCTTTCCCCTTAATCATATCCTTCCAACGATTATTCAAACAATTCAAGTCCTTTTCTTTCCAAACACTTTCAACTACTCGCCTTGCTATTTTAACACTAGCCAATTCTCGGATTCTTTCCATCTCAATCAACCTACTAAGAACAAACCATCTTTGTTCATCGTTTTCAACACCTACTATCCCCATTATAAACAATGGCCACAACAATGACATTGACACGGGTAGGGATTCAATCAATTCCATTAACTTTAATACTATACCCTTTACTTTCTTAATTCGTTCACTAAACTTTTTAGGAAGCTTACTTATTTCCTCCATGACCGTATTCCCAGCATTATTCTTTCTACTATGATTCAAATAAAGATACTCCAAATCAATTCTACCATAAAGATATAATAATGTTGCGTATTTTTTAATCTCAGATATCTTTAGAATACTCTCTTGAGTGTGATCATCCAATTCACTTAATCTTAAATATTGATGAAGATTATTTAATTTTGTTTCAAGCTTGTCACGTTCCTCCAACACATGGCTTTGTACTTTTAAAAATCGTTCATTAGTTGTATCTTTAAATTCATAACTTTCATACATTATACCAAGCTTGGAAATTTGACTTATTATGGATATCAAATGAGGTGAACAACCAATTATTAAATCAATCCTTTCATCATCATCTTCTTTGAGACCCTTGAGATAATCATCATCTTCTATAATTTTATTTTGAAACCAAGCGGTTTCTCCCATAACTTCATGAGATGTGAAATATCGTATAAAGAATTTGGCTATTGGAGTTATATTTGATCGTATGGATGAAATCTTTAGGAATTCCTTAGCTCCATTTAAATGAATCAACCAAGATTCACCACAACTTGATGAGATATCAGCAAAACATAACATTAAAACAGTGACTAGTACCTCATCCCAATTGTTTGACTTTGTTGCTTGCTTTTCCTTTATTAAGGATGGTAAACTTTGCAAAACCTCAGAAGTATAGTTTCTCGATAAATGCTCAAACTTAGTATTACCAAGTAATGATAATTGCTTGGATGCAACTGCAACCAATGTTTTATAAACAATGGAAGAAGTTTGAGCTAATGGTACTGCCAAATAAAGATAAGGGTTAAGATCTGGATTGACTCCTATCACAGGAGCAGGTATTAATCCACTCCTACCATCTTCTCCTCTTGGGTAGCAAATACATCCTGGACAAATACCTTCAATAAAATAATTGAACACCTCATGTTCTAATTTAAAATTATTTTGATAAAACTCCGAGTTGAATACCGTAACATTGTTATTCGAGAAAGAACGACTAAAATATTCATCAAAATTGAATACAAATTCGTAATTATTCACAGGAGTCCCACTGACACCTGTAGTAGCTACAGTCGTACTTGAAGGTGAAGCAAAACTTGACGACAACAATAGTTGATTTGTTTCATCTTCATCCTCCAACTTGATATAGAATGCCAGAGACAGCGATTCTTCATCAAAGTCCGGTAGTATATTCAATTCAGCATTATGTATCACCAAGTCATTCGTATCATTAAGTGTTAATTGATTTTTATGATCATTATTCACTGATATAACAATCTTTTTATCAATTCCTTCTTCGGTTTTAACTTTAATACTTGGATGTTGTTTTTTCAATTGTAATTCATCCTTCGTTACCATATGGAATATCTTGGTGAAGTCATCATACGTGGTGTTTAAGAATAGATTACCTTCATTTCGACTTTTAACCCACTCAACTGACTCATTCGTTAGTATCATTTCCGATAATGTAAGTAGTTTCTTTTCATTCAGGTCCAAGTTTTCCTTCAATTGTTGTTGTCTGATCAATTTATTCTGCTTTGATCTCCCAAAAGATATCCCCTTTGCAATGGCTTCATCCTCCCATAACAATTTCACCCCGTAATTGCAATCTAGTTTCAATCGTACACAGTTGTTACATTTGGGATGGAATTCATCACATTTGACTCGTCTCTTTTTGCATGTTAAACAACCATTTCGACTTCTCTTATCAAACTTTCTTGTTCTTTTTGGTTTAACTTTAGTATTTTCAGTATCATTTTTCAGTAGATTCTGTTCTGAGGAGGTTGACTGTTGTGTGGACATATATGATATTGAAATTGTAATTGGAATCAACACAAAATTAAGTGAGATTAATATAAAAGATAAAGGAAACGGTTGTACGTAATATCAATTAGGTAGGAAGCGAATGTATTAGAAATAAAAGTCTCTCCTTTTATGAATAGATGAAAATCTTGGAATAAACCGTTAACCCAGTTGAAAGTAAAACGGTATCTATTGTCTTATTCAATAAGGCTTTAATCGTCCTTTGTCCTTCCGAAATCTCGTACTCAAAAAAAAAGGTTTATCATTTTGCATGGTAATTCCACAGTAAAAAAAAGAAAAATTGTCGTGCGTATTACCTTTTTCTGTAAGCTCATGCGGAAACGGAGCGCGTTGCGGATCCACCGTAATTCAATCCCCATTCATTCATAAATATAATTTAACAACTAAGCACATGTAATTTACCTATCACGGAGAAACAATCGTGCAACTAGAGCATTCATATACCCATAATACTACTTTCCAGACTCATATCAGCTAATTGTCAAATGACGAACGATTTCGTTGCGAGACGTACTGATTTCATTTGGTACATATAGTCTTTGTTTCGAAAGAACATTGTTATTATATAAGATGACATCTCCCAGCTTTCAGAACTGAGCTTAAAACTGAGGTAGAAATCTACCAAGTTGGAATCGCTTCAATTGCTTGACAATGTTACAATAACGAGACCACAAACTATGTCCAGATTAGTATTGATATATGAAACAGTAAAAAATCATGATCACAGATGGATGGAAACATTCACTGCTAACTTGAGATCATTTCAATGGATTTCAACAGTCACGAAGAATACCAATTAGAATTTGCAGTCGTTTTGTCGATACATCATCACAGGGGCCAGGGCCAGGGCCATTTTCCTCTTTCATTGTCGAACCAATGTTATTAATTGACATCTATCCCTTCAACATCCATATCCATAACGTCAAAGAAATACAGGCAATTAATAGACCCTAAATGAGATACCAGATTGATTTCAGGGAATGAAGAATTAATAATGAATATATTGACTTGCCCTGGATTCGGCTTCTCTGGTTCTTCGAAAGATGAACCGATCATGGCGGTTTGAGCAGCAGTACACGCAAAGAGTTTGCCTAGATTTATCAGAGCTTGATAATTGAACGGCATTATTGATTAATTCATATCATTTCCATCCTTTATGGAGTGAATTAGACTAACCTATTCGTAAGATTACCTTTCGGTGGATTCAAATGCGTAACTAGAAATGAAATCGATCAAATAATTTGATTTAATATGATTTAATCATCTCAATTCAAATGATGTAAGTATTGTATATGTAGTATCTTATGTTCTGGATGATATTGAATGATATTGGATAAATATGAGGATATATTGAAGCTATTGGAATTCATTGGTAATCAAAATACCACTTTTGACTGCCAAACCTTTAAGGATCAAAGATCTTAGTCAATAACATCAAAAACTTCGTAAATTGATGCAATCAATTGAATCAGACAAGTCTTATGTTCATGATTGAAGTTTTCCGATGGATTGAGAAGTTTATATATATATATATATATAAACACGGATAATTCTTATCAATTGTTCTTGCTGTCAAAGCTGAAATATGGTTGTAAACTTTTTTGTAAGGCACACAAATAAATAAATTGTGCAGGCAAATACTGAGATGCAACAAATTATATACTGAAAGAAAAAATTGGTTCGTGGAATCGACGAGCAGCTAAGTAATAGATTTGATTAATTAATACATAGATAGATTAGATAGAGATAATACAATTACTAATTGATTGGTAACAGATAGTAGACTGTTCTAAGACGGGGCTGACTTCATCCGCGCGTTATTTGATATCAAGCATAGTTGGTGTCGAGGGAAAAAGTATCTAATTTTCTTGGATGTGGAGCAAAGGCGGCCAGGTGTGGCCTGGCCCCGTAAGAAAATTGTCTAAAAACATAGACTTACAAACGAGGAACTAATATTTAATAGGCCAAGATAATGAAATGAAATGAAATAATTTCAGAAGTATTTGACTATGTGGATTTGAAACAGTAAATGGAGATAATAATTTATATGGTAACGCGATCGATCATCAATTAGTTAACTGTAATCGACCCTCTCACCCTAACCATTCCATACGAGCGTCGTATCACTTGAAAAAGTACCCTGGGCCGCTAATCGATACTGCTGGAAAGAAAGAAAAAAAATAAATAGAAATTATATAATCTAAAAATCTAGTTGGCCGCCTGAGCCTGCCTAAAAATATTTCTTACCTGTATAAGGAGTTGTTGCTGCTAACTGTGGGGGAGGGGCATCCAATAGGTGAGAAATATATTTTGAAAATTTCTGCAATAGTAAGGAACATTCCCTTCATGATAGCCAGTCAGAATTTTCAAGTGGCTCTAATATTTATTCGATGATGTGTAGTGAAGGGAGAGTTTAGATCGGAATATATATATATATATATATATATATATGGGGTAAAAACTCCTTGGTGACACTTCAAGAAAATTCTAAAATTATTTAATTTCCGCTTCCACAAACGTAAACTAACTTTTGGTTTGCTTTTTGAAGCATAAAAATTCCGCTACAACAACCCTAGCCATTCCATTTTGCTCAAGACTTTTCAGACTTTTCATTGATTTGAGTTATGTTAGGACTTCATTTCATATTGTAAATATTAAACAGGATCTCCATGCAAACAAAATTCAAAGAAGTCACAGCAACTAATTTTTTTTATTCAATACTTTGAATCATCTTGGATCATTAAGGCACGGTAAATTTTTCAGTTCACTTTGCGTAAACAATGACTGTTGCTGAAGATGAAATAAGACTATCAATAGACAGAGGTGGTACGTTTACTGACATCATTTACACAGTTGGAGAAGTCGAAAATTCATTCAAATTGTTGTCAGTCGATCCCTCAAACTACAAAGACGCCAATATTGAAGGTATACGAAGGGTCCTAGAACTTGTACACAATCAATCAATCCCAAGAGGTACACAACTAGATATTTCTTCAATCTCCTCGATCAGACTAGGCACTACAGTTGCTACAAATGCATTACTCGAAAGAAAAGGATCAAGAATAGTACTTGTCACGACAGAGGGATTTAAGGACTTGTTACATATTGGAGATCAATCGAGACCAGACTTATTCGCACTAAATATAATAAAACCGGGTGTATTATATGAAAAAGTTATTGAAGTTAATGAAAGAGTTACATTGCCAGCATTCACCGCAGATACCACGGGATATGATTGTCAAGACCTACTTGACAATAAGAGGTTTGTCAGAGGAAGAACAAATGAAATCTTTGAAATATTGAAACCACTCGATGTTGAGCAATTAACTACCGACCTACTCCAATTAAAACAGGATGGGATTGATTCAATAGCCATAGTCTTTATCCATGGGTTTAATTTCCAAGAGCATGAGAAGTTGGCGGGAGAAATAGCCAGGAAATTAGGATTCAAGAATGTCTCATTATCTCATGAAATATTACCTGTTATAAAAGCCGTTCCTCGAGGACAATCAACTACATTAGATGCATACTTGACTCCTATAGTAAAGGATTACGTTTCAACATTCTTAAATGGATTTAAGCCAGATTTTAATAGAAATACTCGTATTGAATTTATGCAATCTGATGGTGGATTAAGTTCATGGAAGAATTTTACTGGTTTGAAATCCCTTCTATCTGGACCTGCTGGTGGCGTAGTAGGTGTTGCAAAAACCAGTTATGATTATAATCGTAAAATCCCCATTATTGGGTTTGACATGGGAGGTACGTCTACTGATGTATCTCGGTTTGCAGGTGATTATGAATTCTCCTTTGAAAGCATTGTAGCTGGAATCAAGATTGCAGCTCCCCAGTTGGATATAAATACAGTAGCCGCGGGAGGTGGCTCTATTTTAACTTATCAGAATGGAGTATTCTTGGTTGGCCCAGAGTCAGCAGGTGCATACCCAGGTCCAGCTTGCTATCGGAAAAATGGTCCTTTGACCATAACTGATGCTAACTTGTTCACAGGAAGAATCTTACCACATTACTTTCCTCATATGTTTGGTCCCAATGAAGATCAACCTTTAGATTATGAAATCACTAAGCTGAAATTCGAACAATTGACTCATATTATAAATCAAGATAATCCCAAATTCCCCAAAACCCCCCATGATATTGCAGAGGGATTTTTAAAAGTAGCCAACTATCAAATGGCAAAACCAATACGAGACTTGAGTGATTCAAAGGGCCATGATGTGTCTAAACACATATTAGCATCGTTCGGTGGTGCCGGCGGACAGCATGCTGCAAGTATAGCAAAGATTTTGAAAATAAGTAGAGTGATTGTTCATAAACACTCATCCATTCTATCTGCTTATGGTATTTCCTTAGCTCCAATTCTGGTTGAACAACAAGAGCCAGTCGCCCAACAATATTCTGAACTGGTGAGGGAAGAGTTACTCCAACGTTGTCAATTACTAAAATCTAGATGTCGGCAAGAATTACTTGACCAGAATGTAAGAGATGATACTATTGAGTTTAGTATCTATTTCAATATGGGATACAAAGGTTCAGACACGAGGATTATGATTTCTCAGCCTACTGAAAATGGCTTTTTAGAAGCATTTTACAGAATTCATGCAAAGGAGTTTGCCTTTAATGATAAAGATAGACCAATTTTGGTGTCTGATGTAAGAGTGAGGGCAAGTGGAAATGCATTTTCCCAAGACAAATCGAAGGAGTTGCCGTATGATGAATATGATAACATGGACAGGTTTGATGTATCCGAGAAATTAGTTGAAAAAACAACTTCTATTTATTTAGATGGAAAATTTACAACTTCAAAAGTCTATTTCTTAAATAAATTACCAGTAGGTGGTATAATCCATGGTCCATCTTTGATTGTTGATTCCAATCAAACGATCTTGATAAGTACTGGATCTTTAGCAACGAAGCTAACTGACCATATTATAATAGATTTGGAGACAGAAGCGAAATCTCAAGCAACGACTTCATTTGTTGATCCAGTACAACTTTCAATCTTTGCCAATAGATTTATGTCAATTGCCCATGATATGTCGAGAACTTTGCAAAAGATTTCAGTAAGTGCCAACATAAAAGAACGATTGGATTACTCCTGTGCTTTATTTGACTACCAGGGGAATTTGGCTGCAAATGCTCCTAATGTCCCGGTACATTTAGGTTCAATGTCTTCAGCCATTAAATATCAATTAGAGTTTTGGGGTGGAGATTTGAAAGAAGGAGACATATTATGTACGAACTCTCCCAGTGTTGGAGGTACACATCTACCTGATATAACCATCATATCACCTGTATTCTTTGACGGCAAAATCCAATTTGTGGTTGCATCTCGCGCACATCATTCTGAAATTGGCGGTTCCTCACCAGGGTCTTCCTCTTCATATGCTAGAGATATTTTTGACGAAGGAGTTAATATTGAAACTTGGAAGATTATATCGAATGGGAAATTCGATTATGATGGCTTGAAGTATCATTTCATTGAGAGTCCTAAATCTCATGGTGTATCAGGAACGAGAAATATTGATGACAATATCAGTGATTTGAAGGCTCAGATAGCATCCAATCAAAGGGGTATCAATCTCCTTAAGGAATTATTTGATGAATATGGCAGTGAGACTGTATTATTCTATATGAGAAATATCAAGAAGGCAGCTGCTCTGGCCGTGAAAGGGTTCTTTAAACAGTATGCCATAAAAAATAAATCAAAGCTACCCTTGAAATCCGTGGACTATATGGATGATGGTAGTCAAATCCAGGTTGAAATAAATATTGATGGGGACAATGGAACTGCCACTTTTGATTTCAATGGTACGTCCTTGGAATCCTATTCTAATTTAAATGCTCCCAAATCAATCACCCTATCTGCTGTGATATATGTCTTACGATGTCTCATAAATTTAGAAATCCCCTTAAACCAAGGATGTTTGGACCCATGTACTTTGATCATTCCTGAAAATTGTTTAATCAATCCCAGTAGATTTGCAGCTGTTTGTGCTGGGAATGGAATGACCTCACAAAGATTGACAGATGTTTTATTTAGGGCATTTGGTTTAACTTCAGCCACGGGGGGTTGTATGAATGGGATTAATTTTGGTACAGGTGGTGAAAACTCCAAGGGTGAATTAATTAAGGGTTTTGGATACACCGAAACTATTGGTCAGGGTAATTGTGCTGGAATTATCGAGAAACCCGATGGTGAAAGGTATGGGTTCCATGGATTTTCAGGGACTCAAACTAATATGACCAACACAAGAATAACAGATGCAGAGGTCTTGGAGCAAAGGTATCCATGTTTACTCAATGAGTATACTATAAGAAAAGGAAGTGGCGGTAAGGGGAAGTGGAATGGAGGAGATGGATTGATACGAGAAGTTCAATTCACATCACCCGTCCATGTCTCATTAGTTACTCAACGACGGGTGTATGCTCCTTGGGGAATATATGGAGGAGAACCAGGAGCAGTGGGAGAGAATTATCTTGGTAGGAACAGAGGCAATGGTGTAATCCAGTGGATTAGACTACCATCATTAGCAGAAATAGAAATCAGAAAAGGTGATATACTTCGTATATTAACACCTGGCGGTGGAGGATTTGGTAAACCTGATGATACTGATGAATTTTGGAGAATTACTTCGAGAGAGAAGCAACAAGGTCAATATGGGAATGTGAATCTTTCAGGTGGAAGCATAGGAAAATTACAAGAAGCAAATAACACATCTCAATAACGTAGGTTGTATATGTAATATAAAATTAATCAAATATATAGATCTATCTAATTTAGTTGATTTACTATATCAAAACCTTTGCGTGTACACTATAAACTAAATTGGGCCATCCTTTAAAAAACACTAATAAACCCCTTACTATATAAAAAAACCAAACCATTAAAAACCATCAATTAATTAAAAACCCCAGAAGTCAGTGATGTTAGCACCAGCACCATTAAATGCTAATACATTTGGTGAAGCAGAGTCTAAACCAGTGATTACTCCCTTGGTACTATATTTAATTAATTTCTTCTTTAAAGCAGCTGGGTCCAATGGAGCCTTTGAATAATCAGAAGATGAATCAGGGTATAAAGATAAGTAGTAAGATAATAAACCAGTGATATGAGGAGTAGCCATAGAAGTACCGGACATTAAAGTTGTATCACTCCAAATATAAGTGGATTCAATATCAACACCTGGAGCAAATATATCAACACTCTTACCCCAGTTAGAGAATTCAGCCCTTTGATCAGCATTATCAGTGGCACCGACAGTGATTGGACCAGAAGCTCTGGCTGGAGAATATTCAGAAGCATCTTGGTTGTCATTACCGGCAGCAACGGCAACATGAACACCAGCCTTAACAGCAGCATTAGAAGCTAAATCCAAAGCATCCGAGATTCCCCCACCAATGGACATATTAATAGTAGAACCTTTGAAACCTTTCTTGGTTTGGGTGTTTTGTTGATGATCTAAAACAGCAAATTCAATACCTTTAATGATATCTGAAGTTGAACCAGCTCCTAAGAAGTTCATAACACCAACAGCAACCAATTCAACTTGTTTGGCAATACCATAAGTTTTCGAACCAATCACACCGGCACAATGAGTCCCATGACCATGTCCATCAATTTTCAAGTTTGGGAAGGCAACGGCAGAACCCCAAGTAGCTCTATTTTCAAATTCTTCATGTTCAATTTTAATACCAGTATCAATGACATAAGCAACAACACCTTTACCACCTTCATTATCATAAAGATATTCCAACTTAGGACTTAATTCACGATGACTGACTCTACTCAAACCCCAAGGAGCCTCCTTTTGAATATCAAATTCATTAAGTTTGAATACAGCATCTGGTTCAATAAATTGAATTCTTGGATCTTGTTGGATTAATTTAACCAAGGAATCAGAGAAATAACCATAATAACCAGCAAATAAGCCATTACCACCGAAATTGAAAAAGTCCAAGTTAACCTTTTGAGGATTTAAACCTTCAACTTCAACCATTGAATTAAATTGGCCTCTAATCCACATTTGATGAGCATTAACTTCTTGGGTGGATAAACCATCTTTATAAACGACAATGAATTTATTAGGGATGATTTGCTTTTTACCATTATCCAAGTTGACAAGAGGAGCCAAAGCAATATCTGGTAATGAATTCCCACCGGCAAAGGGTTGTTGAAGTGCTTCTTTTGCCTCCGCACCGGCTTTGGATAAGAGTTCGAAACTGAACAAGGTTTGGATGTCTGGGATAACTAACCCATTAACAGTCAACAGACATGCTGCTAACAAGGTGACTAAAGTTTTAACATACATTGTTGATTATGATAAGAGATAACAAGTATGATAGCAAGAAGAAGAAGAGGTAGAAGAAGTGTAGTACGAGCTCTTTATCTTTCCCCCTTTTCTGTGAAAGTCTGAGAGTGAGAGTCATTTAGCCTTCGCGTTTGTGTACACTTATTAAGTAAGTAAATAATGTAAGTAAAAGCCATAGTTTAAATTTAACACTGTGTGACCACTAAATTTATGAATACCTTAGATATCTTATTATACAATGATGATACCATTATTTCCAACCATATATGTTCACATCTCTTCTAAGTATCTCATTTAGATAATGAAGAGTGTTGAACTATTAATAGTGTTGATGAAAGTTACATAGTTAAGGAAGATGAGGGGGGTCGTGTGACTTACCGATGGCTTTTTACGGAGGAAGTGATAAGCCAAAGTACACGAACAACAAATAAACCATTTGTAAGACGAAGGGCAAGGCTAAGAAGAATTATTAGACGAGTTTTAGCTTGCAAACTCAAACTTATTTAATTGCAATTATTTATATATATATATGTATATATCACAATAACCTTTTCCTTTGAAAATCTAAATATCAACAGGAGTACCAGAGAATAGCGGGTACCTACTTCACCACAGGATTTTTTACAAATAGACCATGTCACATTCATCAAGAAAGAAGCTATTACTAATGGGCCGTTCAGGGTCCGGAAAATCATCAATGAGATCTATGATCTTCTCCAATTATAGTGCATTTGATACTAGAAGACTAGGTGCTACTATCGATGTTGAACATAGTCATTTAAGGTTTTTGGGGAATATGACTTTGAATTTATGGGATTGTGGTGGTCAAGATGTGTTTATGGATAATTACTTTACGAATCAAAAGGATCATATTTTTAAGATGGTACAAGTTTTGATTCATGTGTTTGATGTTGAATCGAAATCAATTAATAAAGATATTGAGATTTTTGTCAAAGCTTTGACAAACCTACAGAAATATAGTCCTGGTTCTAAAATCTTTGTCTTATTACATAAAATGGATTTAGTTCAAATCGATAAACGAGAGGAGTTATTCACAATCATGATGGATAAATTACAAAAGATCTCTAATCCTTATCAATTCAAATTGATTGGATTCCCCACGTCAATATGGGATGAAAGTTTATATAAAGCCTGGTCTCAGATTGTATGTTCATTAATTCCAAATATGAACTTGTTAAATAATAATTTATTAAAATTGAATCAAATATTGGAATCTGAAGAAATCATTTTATTTGAAAAATCAACCTTTTTGGTAATTTCTTCAACAGCAACTATACAACAAAATCAAGATTTGATTGAAGGACTTGGAGATGGTAGTAATGGTGTTGCCACAACTTCAGCCCCTCCTGAAGAATTAGATCCAAAACGATTTGCCAAGATCTCCAGTATCATCAAGACTTATAAACAATCCATATCGAAATTAAGATCCAATTTCACGAATTTAATAATCAGAGGAAGCAATGGTGCTCATTTCTACATTGATGTTTTGACGGATAATATGTTTATTATGATTGTGTTGAGAGATAATCAAGATTCTGAAACCTCGGGAAGTCAACCCACGATACAACAGCATGAAGAATTGTTGATTTTAAATAATATAAAATCAGCTAGAAAATGGTTTGAGAAAATAGAAAGTTCAGGAAGTGTGTAAATAATGTTTTTAGATACATCATTATCGCCATAATCGATACGTACTAATCAATATCGTTGTCATGATGATAAACTAGAATAATAATTTTTTAATATATTTAATACTAATAATGATAATGCAACTTACCGTAATTGTTACAGCCCCGTATACTCCCCAAAAATAACCACGTGATCCCATAGTCCAACTTTTTTTTTATTTTCTTTTACGACGCGGTGTATCGTTTAGAATGTAAATATAATTTTTTTTTCTTTTCAGCTTAAACAAATCCTTAAAAAAGCATAAATTTGGCTCCATTGGTGAATTGAGTTTAAAAGAGTATACACTACTGAACACAATGAGTAAGAAAGTATTTGAATTGCTCAGCCATCCTGATGAATTGAAATCAGTAATCCAATTACTTTATTTCAGAAAACCATTACATAACCCTCCTCCTCAATCTGAAACCTTGAAGAGATGTTATCAATTATTAAATAAAACCTCAAGATCATTTGCTGCTGTCATCCAGGAATTACATCCCGAATTGAGAGATGCTATCATGTTGTTCTATCTTATATTAAGAGCATTGGATACTATAGAAGATGACATGACTCTTGAATTCTCGGTCAAAGTCCCCTTGTTAAGGACATTTGATGAAAAATTGAAATTAAAAGATTGGACTTTCAATGGCAGTGGTCCTAATGAAAGTGATAGAATTGTCTTAGTTGAATTTGACAGAATCTTAACGGAATATCATGTCTTGAAACCAGAATATCAGGATATTATTAAAGACATAACCATTAAAATGGGTAATGGTATGGCTGACTATGTTACCAATGATGATTTCAATCTTAATGGAGTTGAAACCGTTAAGGATTATGATTTATATTGTCATTATGTTGCTGGATTGGTTGGTGAAGGTTTAACTAAATTAATGGTCTTGGCTAAATTCTCCGATAAATCATTAATTGAAGATAATTTCCAAAAATCAAACTCTATGGGATTGTTCTTACAAAAGACAAATATCATTAGAGATTATCATGAAGATTTAGAAGATGGAAGATCATTTTGGCCCAAGGAAGTTTGGTCCAAGTATACCGATAAATTACCTTCCTTCCATGAAGATAAATCACCCGAATCTGAATTCCAAGGTTTAAGTTGTATTAATGATTTAGTATTGAACGCATTAGGTCACGTCAAGGAAGTTTTGGAATTCCTTTCATTAGTGAAAGATCCATCTTCATTCAACTTTTGTGCTATTCCTCAAGTCATGGCCGTTGCTACTTTAGCAGAGATCTATAATAATCCAAAAGTCTTACATTCAGTAGTTAAGATCAGAAAGGGGACTACTTGTGGATTAATTTTACAAAGTAGAACCTTCCCTGGAGTTGTCAAGATCTTTAGAAAATATATTCAAGTCATAAATCATAAATCCAATGTTAGAGACCCCAATTATTTGAAAATCGGGATCAAATGTGGAGAGATTGAACAACTTTGTGAAACTTTATACCCTGATTTGAAATCATTACCCAAGGGAGTCACACCAACATTAAATGCTTTGACCCAACCCTTACAATCAAGAAAGGCAATCGATGAAAGTATGCAAGCCATAATTGACCAGGAAGTTTTCAAAACAAACGCTGCCATATTAACCATATTGGTAATAACTTTGGGCATCTTATATAAGATTGTCTTTTAAATAGACATTTATATAGTGTGACAAACAATTTGACATTTTTACTTCTCTAAACAAAAAATACAAACCTTTTTGAATTCTTTTAAATCTAGAGAAACAAAACTGACAGGATCTTAATTAATCCATTTCGTATGTATTGATTTTATGTAGGATGAACCCCGTCTATGTCCGCCAAAGCCGCTACCACGTGAGATCAATGCCTATCAAATATTTTTTTACGACGGGTTTATCGTTTAGATAGGTTGCATTATCTGTGATAGATAACTATAAATAATTCAACTTAAGGGGGATACGATGGAAAAATTTGCTTAATCCTTATTAGGTTTAGGTTTAAGGTTGGCAAAGTCATTAACTATCGGGTACAATGAGTAAGAAAGTATTTGATTTGCTTAGACATCCTGATGAATTGAAATCAGTGATCCAATTACTTTATTTCAGACAACCACTTCACAAAGTTCCTCCTCAATCAGCAACCTTAAAGAGATGTTATGAATTATTAAATGAGACCTCGAGATCCTTCGTCACTGTTATTCAAGAATTATATCCCGAATTGAGAGATGTAATCATGGTATTCTATCTTGTCTTAAGAGCTTTGGATACAGTAGAAGATGACATGACTCTTGAATTCTCGGTCAAAGTCCCCTTGTTAAGGACATTTGATGAGAAATTAGAATTGGATGATTGGACTTTCAATGACAGTGGACCTAATGAACGTGATAGAATTGTATTGGTTGAGTTCGACAGAGTCTTAACGGAATATCATGTGTTGAAACCCGAATATCAAGACGTGATTAAAGACATAACCACTAAAATGGGTAATGGTATGGCCGACTATATCATTAACGATGATTTCAATGTTAATGGGGTTGCAACAATTAAGGATTATGATTTATATTGTCATTATGTTGCCGGTTTGGTTGGTGAAGGTTTAACTAAATTAATGGTCTTATCCAAGTTCTCCGATAAATCATTAATTGAAGATAATTTCCAAAAATCAAATTCAATGGGATTGTTCTTACAAAAGACAAATATCATTAGAGATTATCATGAAGATTTAGAAGATGGAAGATCATTCTGGCCCAAGGAAGTTTGGTCCAAGTATACCGATAAATTACCTTCCTTCCATGAAGATAAATCACCCGAATCTGAATTCCAAGGTTTAAGTTGTATTAGTGATTTAGTATTGAACGCCTTGGATCATGTCAAGGAAGTATTGGAATTCCTTTCATTAGTGAAGGAACCATCATCTTTCAACTTTTGTGCTATCCCTCAAGTCATGGCAGTTGCCACATTAGCAGAAGTCTACAATAATCCAAAGGTATTCCATTCAGTAGTTAAAATCAGAAAGGGTACTACTTGTGGATTAATCTTACAAAGTAGAACCTTCCCTGGAGTTGTCAAGATCTTTAGAAAATATATTCAAGTTATAAACCATAAATCCAACGTTAAAGACTCTAATTATTTGAAGATTGGTATTAAATGTGGAGAAATTGAACAGTTTTGTGAATCATTATATTCCCAATCATTACCCATGGGAGCCACACCACCACCAAACGCTTTAACCAAGTCATTGGAATCAAGAAAGATAATCGATGAAACAATGCAACGTAGAATCAATCAAGAAGAGTTTAGAATAAATGCGACAATATTCACCGTATTGGCAGTAACCGCCGGTGTCATTTATAAGCTTGTGTTTTAGTTAGTTATATTATAAATATTCAATATCTAATCGTGAACAGTTTAAAGTTGGGGACAATTGTTGTCCCGTTTCCTATAAATGTACTTTGAAACAAATATCTAACAAATAATCGCAATTCATAATAATGATATGAGATATGAGTGACGGTAGATTTTTTAAGAATGCGACTGCGATCGATATCCATGCTGCTCCCCCCTCCTCCGCAATCAAAAAAATCTGATTCAATCAGTCAATTAATTAATTATTACAGATATAAAATCTAACAATAATCACAGGATATCCTCAACAACATCAAACCCAACCAACGAAGGAAACCAATCGGGATCATACGGATGTCGTTAACCACCAATGCTCCGATCGAGGACGTCAAGTTCCATATAAGACTTATCAACTGGTCATTAGAATACTTTAATGAAGTAGGTGAAGATAAACTTATTACTCCAATCATCTTACAAGATATCAATGGACCATGTCCCTTGATTGCACTTGTCAACTCATTACTTATCAATTATGAATTGAAATTGAAACATTATACTTTGAATGAAATCAAAATTGATCATGAGAGTGATGCAAAATTAAAAGGTTTACTGGATTTTAAAGGTCTTTTACTTAAAGAAGCCTCTAAGAATGGATTCATTGATTTGAAACTCTTATTGAGTCAATTGGGGGATCTAATTCTTGTCTATAATCATGATAAACATATTGATGATCAAGAAGTGATTGATGAGATTCTTTTGAATTTACCCGTATTACATACGGGATTATCGGTAAATCCCAATTTACTCACGGGTGAATTTGTTAAAGAAGATTTAGCATCTCGATTATTTGATTTGTTTGAGTTGAAGTTTAAACATGGTTGGGTCATAAATCCTATAGATAGTGAGGATGTTGAATGGAATACTTCGTATGTACATACACATGATGATCAAGTAGTGGAGACTACTGACCATAAAATTGAAGGCCATGAAGAAGAAGAAGAAGTAGCAGAAACAGCTGAAGTGCAACCCGAAGAAGATAATTATTCTAAATTAATTGATTTGTTTAATAAATTACAAACATTTGATGAGATTCAAGATTATTTATTAATTGATGATACACAAGGACTTGAAAAATTACAGAATCAAAGATTAATTAATAGATGGTTAGATTTAAATAAGACTCAATTGACTACTATTGGACTCAATAAATTGAATAAAGATTTATTGGATGAAGAAGTTATAATTTTCTTTAGGAATAATCATTTCAATACCTTATTCAAAAGGGCCAATATGGATATGTATTTATTGATCACGGATACTGCATTCAACAACAAGTCGAATAAAATTGTATGGCAATCTTTTAATTCTATTAGTGGGAAGGATGATATATTCTTCACGGGGGATTTCTTACCTGTTCTTGAATTAGGAGCTCAAATTAATGATGAAGGATATAATGATGAGGATTATTTATTGGTGAAGAAACTACAAGAAGAAGAAGATGAGGTCTTGGCTAAACAAATGCAAGAAGTATATACTAGGAAGACAAGGTCAAGTGCATCGAATAATAATCAATCAGAAGGTAAATCCAAATCCAAATCCAAATCATCTAAAATTCAATTAAGAAAGTCGAGTAAATCAGCTGATAAAGAATTACCAATTCCTCCTGCTTCTTTAGACTCTACTCTTGAAGGTTCAAGTAAGAATGAGAAATTAGGTAAAAAACCTGGTTGTATAATTATGTAGACTGGTTAATGATTTAGTTAGTTCATATAAAAATGTTTTATTATTATACGTATTTTAAATATGCATTTTTCTGTAATATATACTTATTATATTTTATTCATCGTCTTTAGTATCTTCATCAAATTCATCGGCAAGATCCTGAGATTCATTTGCTTTACCATTGGTTTCTTCAACTTCTTCCTCTTCCTCTTCCTCTTCATCACCTTCGTATTCCATAGGATCGAATTCAGATCTGATGGCATCCATTTTCTTAAGTTCATTAGTAGTAGGTTCTCTTAATTTGAAATTAATCCCATCGTATGTACTTTCACTTAAGAAACGATTGATTTCAGTATTGGTTGATACTCTATTTTTCTTTAAATCAATTCTACCCGTGATTGGATAATAATAAGCCACCTTTCTCTTTTTCGTAACACCCTCTACTTCTGCTTCTGTATCTTCAGGAGCAAACTTTATTGAGATTTCTTCATAATCTCTAGCATATCTATTAAAAGTCATATCGAAATTCTTAGCATGTTTGAAATCATAATTTTCAATATTATCATCTTCTTCATCCAATAAATTAACGGGTTTTTCACGTTCAATAGAATGTAATTGATGAAATAATTTTTCGGAATTATTATTAGTTAATTGATACATTGAAATCCATTCCCCATCATCTGAAGTAATTGGTTTTAAAATTGTTGTATTAAGAATATTTTTTTGTAAATTTTCATTATATTGATCACCTTGTTTTCTCTTTAATGTTTCTAATTCACGAGTTAATGAAGCTGACCCAATGAATTTCACATTTAAGAATTTAGCATCCATCATGGATGTATCTGGTAATAAGGGCCAAGTAGAAACTGCCTTTAAATGTTTCTTTGTTGGATGTTTCAATTTATCTAAATTAGTAAGAGTTTCACGAGATGCATCAAATGTATGTTCAACAGCTTTTAATTGTGAGGCAGCATCTAATAAATCTCCCAGTTTTTTATTATTATTATTATTATTATTCTTGTCTTTAGATTTCCCCCCTTCACTGGACCCAGTAGTTTCACTAAGATGAGATTTCCCTTGTCTTTCAGCAATATATTCTGTTCTTCTCAAGAATGACACTTCTGGTTCTGATTTGGAGATATTACTGATCCCAGCATCACGCAATAAGGCAAGATCTCGTTCATGTAATACAACAGGTTTGGTCTTATCAGTTGTATTCACCATATTATTAATGACTGTATCCTTACCATCATCCAAAAACCCCGTATTATTAATCAAATTCAAATTCATTCCTAATTCCTCATCAATACTTTCTATTAAACTAATGAAATTCTCCTTTCTGAATAATGATGTAAGTAAACTTTGTCCTTCATCTTTGCTAGATATATTTTCAGTGGTATTATATTGAATGAATTTAGGATTTAAAGGAGGTGGGGGTAAGTTATTGCTATACCTTATTTTGGCGATATAGTCCTGCCTTATAGGCTTATGATGTGGTTTCAGAGACATGCTGGTATGATTATGTTCTTGTATAGATGATTGATTGATTTGGGTTAGATAACAATTGCCTATTGCAACATTGAATTTTTAAAACACCTCTCTCGTTCTCTAGATGTTCAAAACCAACTGGAAAAAAAAAAAAAATCTGGGTCGTGCGAGGAAGAAAATATGAACAGAGGTATGGATGTCGAATGTATGGATGTGTTTCTACACAATAGTGGGAAACTTTTAGGCGATAAAAATATACCTATTTGTCTAAATAAAATAATAATAATGTGTCTATAAAACTCTAATCTAGATCCCGAAGTCCGAAATCAAAAAATTTTCATCTATAAATTAAATAATTTATTCTTTAAATTTAGTAATAGTCTTGAAGAAATCATGACCTTGAGTCTTGGCAAGAGCCTTTTCAATATCAGTAACTTGTCTTGAACCATCATGACCAGCAAAAGTACCAGCTCCCCAAAGAGAACCACCTTGAATACCATGTTCAAATGAACCTTGAGTTGGACTGGCAAATCCTAATGGAACGAAAACAATACCATGATGAACCAAAGTCGATAAGGAATTAATGATGGTAGTTTCTTGACCACCACCTGGAGAACCAGTTGAAACGAAAACACCGGCGAATTTTCCCTTCAAGGCTCCCTTAGCCCATAAAGATCCAGTACCATCCCAAAATGATTTCCATTGAGTTGGGAAATTACCATATCTAGTAGGGATCCCGAATAAAAAGGCATCATATTCTTGTAAAGTTTCCAAAGTAGCAATTGGTAATTCTGGTCTTGGAGGAGCATGTAAAATCTTCAAGATTTCCGGACTTAAAGTTTCAGGAACTTGGAAAATATCAGCAACACCACCAGCAGCTTCAACACCAGCCTTGGCTTCAATAGCTAAGGTGGAAACATGGTGGTATAAGGAGTAAATGATAATAGCAACTCTTGGGGATGGCATTTTTTGTAGTAGTTAATTATAATAAGGAAAGAAAGAGATGAAGTATAAATTTAAAAATACCGGAAAAGGCTTAACAATTACCTTTTATATGAAAAATCAATAATCAACAAATATTAGGTGTAAAAATGAAATCAAGAAATTTATGGAAAGGTTAACGGATAGGGATACGGTTAGAAAACGGTAAATGTAAAAAGCATCGCAAATAACACGGGACGGAAATTAATACCATAAATAAAAATAATCATAGGATTTAAGAATAGAAATTGAATACGTTCTGGTTGTTGTTGAGATCTAAGAAAACAATTACAATAACAACAAATCACAATAACAATTAAAAATCATTCAATTCATCACTATTTATTAATAATTATATCAACCTTCTAGGTCTGTCTCATACATAATATTTTGAGGAATTCCAAGTTTTTATACCGTACAATACATATTAATAATAGATTACCTAATCATCACCGTGGGGGACTGGAGGGGGGGGAGGAGGTTCCTCGAGATTTTCTTTTTAAATAAATTTCTTTTTTCCTGTAGTGTCAAATAAATTCAAACATCGTACCCGTGGAAAAAAAATAACGTCAAAACTGATAAGCGAAACCAAACTCTGTAAATATAAAAGGGATAGCATTATTCTAATGTATTATATCTATATATTATATTATATTATACTTAGAAAGCCCGTTGAGATAATGTACTCATAAAACAACAAAGATCTAAATTCTATGTAGATATCAAAAAAAAATCATCATATCTATATATATTTATAAATAAACTTTCGTTTAAGCACTACCATACTTGGTAATGGTTTTATAGAAATCATGACCTTGAGACTTAGCAATTGATTTTTCAATATCAGTAACTTGTCTTGAACCATCATGACCAGCAAAAGTACCAGCCCCCCAAAGGGACCCACCTTGAATACCATTATCAAATGAACCTTGAGCAGGATTAGCGAATCCTAATGGAACAAAGGCAATACCATGATGAGTAAAAGTTGAAATGGTATTAATAATAGTGGTTTCTTGACCACCACCTGGAGAACCAGTGGAAACGAAAACACCAGCGAATTTACCCTTTAAGGCAGCAGTAGCCCATAAAGCACCAGTACCATCCCAGAAAGATTTCCATTGAGATGGGAAATTACCAAATCTAGTTGGAACACCAAATAAAAATGAATCATATTCTTTTAAAGTTTCCAAAGTAGCAATGGGGAAATCTGGTCTTGCTGGAGCATGTAATAATTTTAAAGTAGCTTCATCTAAAGTTTCTGGAACTTGGAATATATCAGCAACACCACCAGCAGCTTCAACACCTGCTTTAACTTCAGTAGCTAAAGTAGCAATATGATGATATAAGGAGTAAACGATAATAGCGATTTTTGGTCCGGCCATTTTTAAAAGATGATTGATTTATTTATTTATATGTATGTTAAGACAATTGAATATGATTGACTTAATTTATAAAAAGAAAATCAAAAAAACATATTAATATTATTATTTTGACACTTTATGGATTATTTATATCATACCAAATCAATTGCAAAAACTTTAGTTATGTAGATTGAATTTTTAAATTCTCCACAGTTTTGGTTTTTAAAGAGGGCTCAGTTGAAGAACCAACAAATAAAAACAAAAATAAAACCCAATTTGGTGGTGTCCGCACTTAAGCGGAGTTGTTTATTAGTAAAATTATTAATATTCTATAATCAAATCATAGTTAATTTTACTAATAAAGGAGGTTGTATGTACTATTTTTATATACTTGACGACTAATAATCAGAGAGAGCCCCTAATTCGGCGTTAAAAGAAAGGCATGTTTCATATATGATTATTACTATTATGGTCTTTAACCAAATATGTGAACTTGAATCATGGTATGGATTGGATTGGATTGCAACTATAATTAGAAAATAACTATGGCATTATTAGTTCTTTAAAACTGATATTTAGTAATAGAAACAAAAATAGCTCAATTCACATCCACATGGTTTTGTATTTTTTTCTGATCTGATCAGAATTATACTCAATAAAGCTTACAATTTAATTACCAATCTTACTCAATTCTCTTCAAATCAAAAACTAACTTAACCTTCAACAACATTGTAAGTTTTTAAATCCCTCCGTCGAAAACTCTATCAATATTCATATTTAAAAATAATGCGTGTTAGAGATAAAAAAATATTCACAAGGTAAAAATAAGTTGAATAGTTGCGAAATTCCTACAATTATATTCAATTTCATCAGTTTTTATTGATAGTAAAAGATATATATATATAAATTTAACAGCTGTAATGGAGAAAAGAAACAGTAAAGTAAGATAAAAATAAATAGAAGAAACAAGTGGAGGAGATCTATTGAATTGAAGTGAATTAAATTAACCTTTGATCTCACAAAGACTATGACTTATACTTCGTAATTGTTTTGAAGAAATCATGACCTTGAGTCTTGGCAATCTCCTTCTCAATATCAGTCACTTGTCTTGATCCATCAGGACCAGCAAACGTACCAGCACCCCAAAGGGACCCACCTTGAATCCCATTATCAAGTGATCCTTGAGCAGGATGACCAAGACCCAAGGGTACAAATGCAATCCCATGATGAGCCAATGTTGATAATGAATTAATCACAGTAGCTTCTTGACCACCACCAGGTGATCCAGTAGAAACGAAAACACCAGCGAATTTACCTCGTAATTCCTTATTAACCCATAATCCTCCAGTACCATCCCAAAATGATTTCCATTGGGCAGGGAAATTTCCATACCTCGTGGGAATCCCAAATAAAAATGCATCATACTCTTTTAAAGTATCCAAGGTAGCAATGGGAAAATCCGGTCTGGGAGGAGCATGTAAAATTTTCAATATTTCCGGACTTAAAGTTTCAGGAACTTGGAAAAGATCAGCAACTCCACCGGCTGATTGAACACCCTTTTGGGCCTCCTTGGCTAATGTGGCAACATGATGATATAAGGAATAAACGATGATGGCTGTTCTAGGAGATGCAGACATGATTGATGGAAAATTTATTTTATAAAATTTAATTAAACTTGAAACAGTGGAATTGAAATTTTTTGAAGAAAAGTTGCAGCAGTTGAATTAATCGGGGGTGGTATGGAGGTTTGGGAAAAGGGGAGACTTGAGACAATTGAATGAAAAAGAATCACAATTGAATTGAATTGAAATAAAAGAAAAATCGAACTTATATATAATAAGAATGATGACTTGATGATATGGTTAAATTTCATATTTACTTTGCTTTCCATCCTTCCTTCCTTCTACCCCAGCTGTGGTGGTCATGACCCGCACTAAAAAAAAAAGGTTAAATTTGTGGATTACTTCTCCCTTAATAATTCATTATTAATTTTATATAAAACTAAGATATACATACGTAATTAAAACAGGTAATAATGATTTAGTTTTAATTTACTAAATTAATCAATTATATCATCATTTATCTCATAGAAATTGAAAAGTAAAATAGAATTGAATGAAGAAGTAAATTGTTAAGGGTACTTTTTTAAAAGTGGCTTATACAATATACAGGAACATCCATTTCTTCTACTCTCTCTAATTATCAATTATCTTTTATCTTAAATTATGATGAGCCTCTAGAATAGACCATTAAACCCATGAGAGTGTCGTGATTCAATTGAGTTCATCAAACAATTAAAAATGATTCGATTTGCATTACTTCGCATGCTATTGCATTCCTTTTAAAGAGTTTTTAGACTAACATTTAAGAACTACTGATACAATAATAGTGATTCATAGTCATATGAGTTTCAACGTCTAAGTTAATAATGTCCTCAAAAAGATGCCTGACCAAATCTCCTAAAGAGGCCAAAAATATCAGATACTTTGAATGGATCAGATGGATCAAATGACTACCAAGCAGATGAATCGATTGATCCAACCGGATTAGAAGAAGAATGTTGGCCAATGCTTCATTTTGAAATTGAGAAGTATCTTATTCATCGTACTATAATTCATATTGCAATTCATTTAATGGTTAATAAGTATAATCGAATCAAGAATCTTGGAAATAATAAATAAATATAAAGAAGATGATGAAGACGAACAATCAAAATCCATTCGAGAGGTTGAATTTATAGGTGTTTTTTTTGACTAATGGTTTTGAATCGATTACCAATGAACCTGAATATATCGATTCAACCAAGGATGAATTTGAATATATAAAGGAAGGGTACTGCGAGATCCTTGCATTATTTTCATCAAATTCGACGGTAACAATATATAAGGGGAGAGAATTAACCTTCATACACATTGACAATGGACGAAGGTTCAGATATTAATTCAGTACTTTATGAATTTATTTCCTCGTTTGATGATCAACATCCCATTAGTCTAGAAATGAAACTGGAATTTAAAGAATTAGTGGCAAGGTTGATTTCCATGTCGACTATATTTGCAGCTCCAATTAAAACTACACTAAAGGAGATGAATTTTGAGGATATAGTAGGGAAATGCAATCATTTCAACCATTGTATAGTGGGATGATGGAAATGTCAATTTATGAACAATTGTTGAATAGGGAGAAGAGGATCCTTATAAGGAGGTTCTTAATTATTATTAATAATAAAATTGACGTTAAAGCAATTTAAGAAAATTTTTACTTATATGAAATTTTACAGCCAGAATTTTTGAATTTTGTGGTTGTGGAAAAAGGTAAATAAATCTTTAATTTTAATTTTAGGTGCATTGTTGCATACAGTAAATGATATAAATATGTAAAACAACCAGAAGAGTCAGAAATTAATATATGATTAACTATGCAGTTTCAATTCATTTCATTCATTTAGTTATTAGGTTGATGAAATTATAAATTATAAATTGTTAATATATATATTAAGTGTAAGTTTAAGCTTAAAGATTAAGCTTAAGCCTAAGAAAAAAAAAAAACAAACTTAAAATCAGAATTGGTCATAATTGTTTGTATGTATTATCATAAGCAATAGTTTGTACTATATACTTTTAATTATCATCATCTTATAAGTATCTATAAGATGTACATATGTAGATATAATATAAAGATATACTTATAAGACCCTTCCATCCTTAATTATTCATAGATTAATAGTCCAGTATAATTTATTCGTCAATACACGACAGCAATATACATACATTATAATACATCTCGTAATATATTTCATTATCTATTTCAGTTTATAGATACGACTTAATTCCCTATTATTTGTTCTTTTCATTCCTTTATTTTCTTTCTTCATTTTCCAATTTCATATTCATTACCATATTCAAATTCATTCATTACCATCATATCTCATTTCTTTGGTCTAATATTCATTTAGTATATGTCGAAACTACTACCGATTCATCAATTGATTAAATATTTGGATATATTTCAAAATAATAATAATAATAATAATAATAATAATAATAATAATAATAATAATGAAGAAGATGATGTCAAATATATCGAGGAAAAGAATGATACTACTACTACTACTGGTACATTAACAGAGAAAAACATCATATTCAACAACAATGGGAATAATTACCATCATCATCATAATAATAATAATATTCATCACTTGAATGATAATGGAACCACAATAGATCGTACTTTAGATAAGGCAGCTATCTTCGTTAATGCTAGGCAACATATTTATCCTGAACTCACCCCCATAGAAGAACATAAAATTATTAGGAAAGTTGACTTTATCCTTGTCCCACTATTATTCCTTACTGCCACTTTAGGAGCCGTTGATAAAGTTTCTCTTTCTACTGCAGCAATATATGGATTTGAATCAGATACTAATCTTCTGGGTCAACAATATTCTTGGTTAGGTTCCATACTTTATATTGGTTCTTTATGTGGAATGTGGCCCATGTCATTTTTACTTCTGAAATATCCCTTGGGGAAAGTCTTGTCAATTTCATCACTTTTATGGAGTATCTTCACATTACTCCTTTGTTCATGTCATAATTTCGCTGGTTTAGCCACTTTAAGATTCTTAATGGGATTTGTTGAATGTGTCATTGTACCGGGTTGTACATTAGTCTCAGGTCGATTCTATAAAAAGAATGAATTAGGTATAAGATTAGCTATAATCTTTGCCTTTGTCTCATCAATAATTAATGGATTTTTATCATGGTTAGTGGGGTACTTTGCTAATGGTGGATTACCCATGTGGAAATATTTATATTTATTAGTCGGTTTAATATCATTTATTTGGAGCTGTTTTATGATTTATTTCTTACCTGATTCACCTATGAATTCTCGATTCTTAAATGATCGACAAAAATATTATATTGTTAAACGTGCTTTACTTAATAATACCGGTATTGAAACTCAAGATTGGAAATGGTATCAAGTTAAAGAAGCAATATTTGATATCAAAGCATATATTGTATTAATATCCCTAATGGAGGATTATCAACATTTTCAGCTATTATTATTCATAATCTTGGGTTTAACGCTATGAAATCCTCCTTAATGGGGATACCAACAGGAGTAATTGCCACATTAGCCACGATTTTCTTGACGGCAGTCTGTTCCAAATATCCTAATCGTCGATGTTTGATTGCTATTGTATCACTTATCCTCCCTATGATTGGTGCCGCCATTCTCTATGGTGTTGATCGAAGTAATGTGGCACCTCAATTAGTAGGTCTTTATTTCTTATACTTTTACTTTGCACCTTATGTTGTTCTCATATCCTTAGCCCAAGCCAATACAGCAGGAAATACTAAGAAATCAATAACTTATTCAATTAATTATTTGGGATATTGTGTGGGTGCTCTTATTGGACCTCAAACATTTCAAGCCAATCAAGAGCCCGAGTATACGGGAGGATTCATTGCTATGTTGGTGGCGTTTTGTCTTTGTATATTGTTTGCGGGTTTATATTGGATGGTATGTGTATGTGAGAACCGAAAGAAGAGTAGTAGGTTTAAGGCAGGCGAGATTTATTCTCAGGATAATAATGATGACGATAAGAAGAAGGAGAATGAAGAAGACAATAAAAATAATATTAATGAAAAGGTTTCGTATGCGGTACATCTTGAGAACAAGACCAATTCCGATCAGGAAGGATATTATGATTTAACGGATAAAGAACAAAAATATTTTAGATATACTACGTAATTAAAACCTATTCAATTCAATTCTTGTAAATTTATTTTTTTTGGTGTTTATTTATACGTGCATACAAACATATATGTATATTTTATTTATTTATATATATATTTATTTATTCAATTTCAATGAATAATTACCCAATCGTAGACAGGTCCCTTAATCTATCATCTTGTTTCAGTTGGAAGAAAGGAAAGTTGCAAATATTAAACGCGTTCTGAAAAACATCATACACAAACCACCCATGCCGCACTATTTAACGCCGCACCAATATCCATCACACGAAACTAATCTGACATATCAATACACATAATATTTCACTTCTCCTGGTTTTAACACAAGTGATGATTGATATATAACAACACGAAGAGAGCAAAAACCAGAACATTATGTCCAATGAAAAACCATTGAATGGACTAATCTTCTGTTGTACCGGTTTGTCCCATCAGGCAAGAGAAGAAATCTCCCACAAGATTCAATCACTTGGAGGCAAGCATTATAGTGATTTAATGAGTGATGTTAATTATTTAATTGTGGGTGAGAAACAAAGTCCCAAATATAAGTTTTGTATTGAGAATCGAAGTGATGTTAAATTCCTTCTTCCTAATTCAATTGGGAAATTATATGATTCTTGGATGCATGGTGAACTGGATATGACCCATTTATCACTCGATGATTATCAACTCCCTATTTTCCAAAATTTGAATATTTGTGTATCAAGAATAGAATTATCATCAACCCAACTTGATAATTTATTCAAACCTACATTCCGTCGTAAGTTCCAATCTCAACGGACAGAAATATTCAATATGAATAATTTAATTGCCTTGATTATCAAACATGGAGGTCAAGCTACAGAATCATTAAGATTGAACAATACTCATATCACTACCACCGAGTTTAAGGGGAAACGATACCTGAAGGCCATCGAATGGAAGAAACCCGTGTTGCATCCCATATACATTATCGATTGTATTCTACGAGGGGCTCCCTTGTATCAACAAGACTATTTAGTAACTCGAGATAATATTAATGATACATTTGAGAACGCGTGTAAAGTATGGGATCTAGTGGTAGAACAACAAGAAGCTAGTACTACCCTACCACCCCAAGCCACATTAACATCAACATCAGTAACTCCTGTTGTTCGTGATAATAGTATTGCCAAGCCATTGAAGTTGAAGAAAAATGCCCAGATATGGAATTCAATCATGAATCATACAACCAATTTACATTCGAGTAAGTCTAAACGTGATACAGCATGGGATCAAGAAGACGAAGATAATGATGAAGATGAAGAAGAAGATGGAGAGAGTGCTGGAAGAGGAGGAGGAGCACAAGAATTTATAGAAGAGCCTCATGAAGAAGCAAGGGATATATTCTCCAAAAATGAATTATTTCTTGGATTCAATTTCTTACTTGTGGGATTCAATGATCATCAACAAACATTATTAACCAAGGTGGTGGACAACCATGGGGGAGAAATCACACTCGATTCAAACGATTCAACCATTACTCATATAATTCTCCCGTCATCAATTGGCAATACCCAGTCAGTTAAGATGCTCAAGATCTTACCTAGTTCCATCAAGCAGAATATAAACAATGGGAATGTAAAGATCGTAACAGAATGGTTTTTGGAAAGATCAATTTTCTATAAGGCTGTTACATATGATAGATGGAGTCAACCATTAAAGGGATTAGTCAAATCAACTAAGAAATTCAAGGTTTGTTTAACTGGATTCACGGGGATTGAGTTGTTACATATTGAGAAATTAATTGGATATTTAGGATTTCAATTCTGTGAATCATTAACTAATGATAAAGAACTCTTGATTATTAATATTAATTTGTTTAAGAATAGTTTGACTAAACATTCACCTAATTTATTTGAATATAAATATAAAGATTTGATTGATTGTCCCACTTATCAAATATCATCCACTTCATTAGCATCATCCGTATCAGTTACATCATCCAAGAATAAAATCAATGCGGCCAAGAATTGGCAGATTCCAATTGTATCTCTCAGTTATCTTTGGGAAACTATGGATTTATCTACAAATAAACCAAGGATGGTCATGCCAGATATACTCAATTTGAGTTGGTGTATTTATGCACCCCTGTCAATGGCCCGACCCCATTCAATGTTGGAGTACATTAGGAAGATGACTACATCGATATCTGACGATGCAAGCTCCAAGAGATCAAGAACAGCATCTACAGATTTACGAGACGGCGAAGAGGGACAAGAAGATGAAGATGACGAAGAGCATGATACTGATGATAAGGAAGACCAAGAGAAAAACGCGGAGGATGAGAATAAAGAGAACAGTAGCTTGTCTACTTTGGACAATATAATGAGACTTCCATCACCTAGAAAGGCAAAGAAGAAACAAAAGTATGGTAGAATAGTTGGTCGAGACTCTGAGAATTCATTGACCAACAAGTTATTACAGTTTGGTAATGCCATTGACACGAATGACAGTGAATATCCTGACAGGAATATTAATAAACAAGTACAGAATGCTGATATTACCATGGAAGACGAGCCCGGTTCACAAATTGGGTATGAGGACAATGAAGTTGTTAGACATAATGAAGAGTTTTTAAAGAAATTAGGAGATGTTGCTAATGTAGAAGAAGAAGAAGAAGAGCATGATAAGGATAAAGATAACGCTGATGAACATAGGAGGAAACGACAGCGGAATGCTAAGAAAGTAAATAGATACCCCAAGTAATTGATTTATATATATATACTTATCTACATACATATGCTAGGGCTCAAGCCCTACTATTCACGTGCAAGAATAATTACCTGTTTGGGATTGTCTTTTTTTGCGTCGGTCTCTAATTCCTCTTTTAGGGCGGGCCAACGAGGGTTACCCTACTCTATTAATTTTCCTTAGGTTACCCTACCTTTAAGATCCCCCATCGCACTCTTTCTATCAGCTTCTATAAAATCCATATACAATAAAAAATTCACCACGCCTAAAACTTATTTTTTCTTTGGAAAAAATTCCAAATCCAAAATGGCAAAGGGGACAACGGGCAAAAAAAATTTTAACCTCTGCTTGGATTCAACAAATTTTTTTAAAAATTCTTTATTCTTCTTTTCCTCTTCCTTTTCCTTTTCCTTTCTTCTTCTTGTTTAATTAGTATTAATACATAATCAATCATGGGTAAAGAAAAAACTCACGTTAACGTCGTTGTTATTGGTCACGTCGATTCTGGTAAATCTACCACCACCGGTCACTTAATTTTCAAGTGTGGTGGTATCGATAAGAGAACCATTGAAAAGTTCGAAAAGGAAGCTGCTGAATTAGGTAAAGGTTCTTTCAAATACGCTTGGGTCTTAGACAAATTGAAGGCTGAAAGAGAAAGAGGTA
>JAJMHX010000045.1:0-42397 GCA_030575095.1 Scheffersomyces ergatensis | reverse complement strand
AAAGCGGGTTCCTCTAACTCTTACTTTTTCATTCGCACTAGGGAACGAACATTATGGATGTGAAATAATTTTGTAAGCTACGGTTCCAAGTCGACTCTTTCTACAAATCAAAATATTGTGTTCTCTTGAGTGTATATATTCAATATATACTAAATAGCCCTCGAGTCATCATAATAGTTCTACTACAGCAGGATTGCGTACCTGAAGTCGAAGTTATAGGACTATGTGTTTCGCTTTAAACGTGTCCGCTTGTTCAACTTATTCACACTTCAAGCAAATGAAGCTAGCCAAATATATCATCGATAGCCTTCTTACTATTCTTCTTCTTTTTCTTCTTACCTGTACTTGAGCCAGCAACAGCACCAAAAATGTCATCTATACTTTTGTTTTTGCCTTTCTTGTTTAAATTGGTTGGAGTGTTCTGTCGAGATTCAGACTTTGATTTCTGCTTCTTGTTCAACTTATCCGAAGCTTCTTCCTTTTCTTCTTCATGTACTCTCTTTTGTATAATAGTCTCCTCTTCCGCAAAAGTTACTTCTTCACCCAAATCATCATCCCCTGCATGCATCTCATCAGTCGTTTTTATTACACTAGTCAAATCAGTAAGCTTAGGTCGTATGCCTCTAATATCACCCAATATACTGTAAAGCTTGGCCAAGTTCCCTACTAATGTGAACCCCAAGGTTATAAATTGACCCAAAGTTATTATATTGTTGAATTCAAAATATGCCTTTTTAAAGATCTTGCCAACCAAGTGGTCTATAAGATACACAATCTGATCGTGCTTGGATCGTATCTTGGACACCAGCTTTAACCGTTGAATATCTATTCCTAACTTAATTATCTTTCTTATATTCCGATGGAGTATATTGATGTATTTCCACCATACTGCTTGTCGATGTTGATTAATACTCCGATAGTAAAGTAAATGGAGGATATAGTATTCGTTTGTTAGCACACCAAGCTGCCCCTTGGTTATAGTAGACGGTAGTGACGTCTCTGACATTGTAGCTTCCCAGTCAAATAAGTAAAAAAGGTATCTTTAAGAATAAATCTGTCATTAAGTGTGGAGTTTAGACAATCTACGCTTGTTTATAATTTTGGTGATGCGAAGTTCCAAATTTTTTTTTTTCAATTTGAAGAGGAGAGAAGAGATTACCTTTAGTTCAACAGAAGGATTCGAAAAGATCAACTAACCTTTCAGCGATGTCGTCTGCCGTTCCTACCGTTGCGACTATTGTTTCACAAACAAGGGCATTGTTACAATCGTCCCAACTGGAGAAGGCGTTGGAATTAATAACACCTAATTTCGAGAAATACTCAAACAATATCGAGTTCTTACAGATCTTTGGTGAAACATTGTTGGAAAACAATGATCTCGAACATGCGTATGAAGTCTTAGTCAAGGTGTGTGAATTGGATCCTTCTGCTTCTAAGGGGGTCGAGAAGTTTTTCTATTTGGGTCAAATCATTGGTGGTCAAGATGGATTAACGTCTCTTGATATTGGGTTAACCAAATTGAAAACTCAATTAGATATCATAAGTACCGATCAAGATACATCAGATGAATTATTACTTGAATTATCTAAGTTATATACAACTAAAGAATCCTTAATTAGATACTTGGTGAAAAAGTTGAATCAAGGTATATTTGCTAAAATTGAAATTTGGATGACTGATTTATGTATGGAAGAAGAAGCAGAGCAGCAATGTAATGATTTAATAACCTATTCATTAAGTCTAGATGGTGAAAACCCCGAGGCATTGTCATTGTTGTCTTCCATAAGGATCTCACAACAAAGAGATGATGAAGCCAGAGAAGCATTAATGAAATCATGGAGATTATTCCATGTGAAAAAAGTCAAATTAGAAGAATCGGCCAATAAAATAAAAGAAGGAGTAGAGGGAGATGAAGAGGAGCTTGATTCATTTGAAGTAGGGTTGGAATATGTTGATTTGATTCAACCTCTATTAACATTATCTAAATTTGCAATTGAATTAGAACTTTATGAACCAGCATCAGCAATCGTTTCTAATATTCAAGATATAAACGAAAATATCTTGGATATATACTATTATGAAGCTTTAGCCAATTTATTCTCCGCAAAGCAAATCTTATTTCAAAAATCCCAAAAGAAGAAGCTCAAGGTGGAAGATTATCGTGATATAGATACAACTGTGCTACTTAAATCTACCATCCCTGAAATCCAAGCCTTAGTTAAAGAAGTCAAAAGTTCATTAACACAAGGTTACAGAATCATAAACAGTGACAACTTGGTCGCGGACTTAGATCCTAGTTTGATTGAACAAGTCGAATTATTATTACATGAATTGGGAGGACCGGTCATGAGTGAGTTGATGCCTTCAAGGAAAGTCGAAGTTGAGGAAGGCTGGGAAGATGAAATTAATAGCGACGACGACGAAGAGGAATAATAGACGAGTTGCCAAAAGAAGTAAAATCCATAATTGTACATTATAATCTATAAACACGTTAATACATAAGTCTTAATTTTTGATATATATATATATATATACTTTTTTTTTATTTCTTTTTGTTTTAATGCATTGTAAGTAGGGCCCATTTTATTTATTTATCGTTTCATTTCAATTAATTTCATTATTAGGTTATTTTTATTTTATTATTTTAACAAGTTGATCACATTGGGAACATCCTTAAAGAAATCATTATTAAAAATGTCAATTTGCATTGACTCAAAATACTGATCATATTGATTGGCATCTCCTGAACTCATGCTATTAGGACTGAAGGACGAATCACTACCAAAATATGCTCTTGTATTGGAACCGGCGGGATTGTTATTGTTAATGTTACTACTTGTGCCAGCAGTATTATTGTAGTTGTTGCCATTATTATTATAGTTGATATTTTCATGGTCATGAATACCCATGGATGCACTAGTATTACCATTCATAATATTGCTAGCACTTAATAAATGCGAAGTTAACTCAGGAGGTGTTTGGATCGTGGGTTGTAACATATTCTTGATGGAAGGGATTGAATCTTGTTTAGTGATTGGGGATGTGATTGGGAAAGGTGATTGATTTTTATTTATTGGGGATGGCATTGACTTCTTTAACCAAATAGGATCATCATTAGGGATGAAATTAAGGTTATTCAAGCTGTTTTGGTTCACCTCCGTCAAACTCAAATTGGTATTCAAAGAACTGTTGCTGTTAGTGCCATGACTTGAAGCATTCTCCATCTTAACTCTCTTAGCATTAGTGTTGTTGATAATATTGCTAGTATTCATACTATTAGCACTATTAATCAGTCTTGAATTAAGAGTATTACCAGATGACTTTCTCTTCTTATTTTTTACCTTGGTATTCAAAGTCTCCACGAAATCGTTAGTTAATCTATAAATCTCATCCACAATCCACCATGTACTAGCAAATTTCTCTAATTCCGAAAAGTAATCTTCAAACTCAAAGACTGTATCTTCAAATGCATGAAGATGACCAAATTCATTTGATTGATTAGTTTGATTGAATTTCAAATGCAACTTTGCCTTTTTCTTCAATGCCACTGCCATAGCCAACGACATACACCAGGGACTCATAGGGAAATTAATCTTGAGATCATCTTGCATATGTACCATATACCACAATACATTAGATGCTGCACGCTGACTGATTAAATCCGGGATATTGTTGGGAATTTGAGGGTTATCATATTTAGCCTTCTGAGAAGCCAAGATAATGACATTATTTACGATCCTAGTCAAGAAATGAATGGTGTTTGTTGTATAATCAGGCGTCAAGTTAGAATAAAATTTCCCACTTGGGTTGGTAATGGTTCTTGATCTTTCCTTTTCACAAGTTTCAAATTCAATTTTTTGAAATTCATCACTATTGAACATTTTATAACGTATCATATTATTGTTCCCAATTACATTATTATTATTAAAAGGTTGGAAAATGGCAAAGAACATATTCTCCAATGAACGAGCTAATTGAACCATTTTCAATAAATTGATATTATTATAAGGTAAATCAATATTGAAATCTTCTTGTCTAATAAATACCGGACGAGCATTAGTTAATCCATTAAATCTATCAAATATATAGCAACACCACCATAAATTATTTGAATATTCAATTTTAAAATCCTCTATATTTTTCTGATTTGAAAGACGTTTCATATGAATCCCAATAGCACTTCCTAAATTAATGGCTGCACTTAAATCATGAGAACTTTGTTCACTACCATATCTATCATAAGCAAAATGTAAGGAAAGAACCAAATGAATAACAATACGAGAAAATTTATCAGAGTCCCCCAATTGAGGTAAAATCAACATCAATTGTCTAATCTTGTAATGTAATTCAGTCATAAAGGTAATCAATTCTTGTTTGAATTGCAAGGGAGTCATATCTGAGCAATTATATCCTCTCAAAAACACTTGTTTTAAAATAGGCTCGGCCATTTTATCCCTTGATATGGCTAAGATTATAGAATAAAGTAATACATTTTGAGCCTTATCATTCTTGAAATCATCCCAAAATCCTTGTTCATGAACCAAGGGGAAGATGGAATTGATTTTGAAAAAATATATTTCAATTAATTGTTTAGTTTCTTCATGAGTGATGGGGTAATTCGAAGATGATAACGTAAATGCATCGAGAACTTTCAATAGTTGATATACCTTTGGATTTTTTATGTAAAATTCTTTATCTTTACCATTTCCAAAATTCTTTATCTTGAAAGTTTTCTTTACCTTCTCTGTAGACTTTTCATCTTCTTCTTCAGACGAGGGGTTCTTGACGTAGACACCCGATTCATGCCAGATAGATTGATCATCTGACATGGCAATGATAACTTTGGGATGACCATGGAAAAGATACTGATAAGTTGAATCAGATCCTTGACCCGAGATATTGAAGTTGTAATGTTCTTTCAAGAATTGGGGAGTTATACGCTTCATAGACAGATTCGTTTCAAGTGGGGAAGTATGCTCCGGTTCATAATTTTCGTGCCTATCGGTTTGTTGCTGTTGGACTAATTGTACTGGTTGTTGTACATGTTGCACCTGTTGTTGTACCTCGTTATTCTGTTCCTGTTGTACCCGTTGTTGCTGCTGAACTTGCTGTTGTTGATGGTTCTGTTGATATTGTTGCTGCTGTTGTTTTTGTTGTTGTTCGTGCTGTTGGTGACGCTGTTCGATATTCTGTTGCTGTGTGTGGTGATGTTGAGATTGTTGTTGTTGTTGCTGATGTTGTTGTTGCTGATGTTGTTGTTGCTGATGTTGTTGTTGCTGATGTTGTTGTTGCTGATGTTGTTGTTGTTGCTGATGTTGTTGCTGATGATGTTGTTGCTGATGATGTTGTGGGTGATACTGATGTTGTTGTTGTTGTTGTTGTTGTTGTTGTTGTTGTTGTTGTTGTTGTTGTTGTGGAGGATATTGCTGTACTTCATGTTGAGGGAACTGTGGTTGGTCTAACAGACGGCGTTGCAGTTGTTGTTGCTTTTGAAGTTGCAGTTGCAGTTTTTGTTGTTGAAGTGATTGGCGACGATAATGTTGGTCGTTTTGATGATGATCCAAAACTTGATGTTCTAACTGTTGTTGTTGCTGTTGTTGTTGTTGTTGTTGTGGAGGAGGAGGAGGGTGATGATGATGATGATGAGGTAATGAGGTAGCAAATTCTGATTTGATATACAACGATGTAGGAGATGAAGTTGAAGTATTTGCTGTTGTGGTTGATATTATACTACCTGGAGTCGACAATGAATTACTAATGGTAGGTGTAGCATCTGTTTGAGCAACAGAAGATAATGATGTGGAGGATGAAGCATGATTTATAGCAGGAGTACTTATAAGACTGGCTGATACTGCTGGTGGTGCTTGTATTATTGATTCAGAACCTGTAGAGGTAACAGAAGTAGAAGTAGAAGTCGAAACTGCTTCAGAGGCAGCCGCCGCAGCAGCTGTTGAACCATCTTTCATGAGACTACATTTCCAACCATGTTTCTTGCAGTTGACACAACCTACAGTCTCATAATCTTTTGATGTAATTTCACACTTGACTCTTTTGCTACGACAACTTTGACAACATTTAAACGTACGTTTTCTCGTTTTATAGTTGGAATCAAAGGCCGGAAAGACAAACATTCTGGTGATGAAAGGATAGTTGTGATGATAATATAATGGAACTAAAAGGAAAATCAACCCAAACCAAATCCGAGACGAACCAATCTAAATCAAACAGGTATATGATGTATAAGTAGAAAAGTAAAAGGAAAACCAATGGAATAAAGGAGTATATTTGTTGATCGGATAGGAAAAAGTTGTTAAGAATTGTTTATCATCCAACAATATGAATTTTGATTGTTACGTATGTTGTTTAAGAATGTGTGGTGAAACCTGGATAACTCAACTCCATATAATATATTGTTAATTAAAAATTTATTTAATGATGGGTGGTAATAGAGATTAATTCAAAATATTTTTGTATGGCCAATGGTTAATAAGGCCCAAAATTTTTTTCTCCACTTAATTAAAATTATTTTATTACGAGAATGATTATGTAACACGAGTGAATCTGTAATATACCTGGTTATAACCTGTAAAAACACCAGAAATTTGATAAATATCCTGCATATGCCCCAGATCTGTTGCAGAGGAGCGGGACACTTTCCCGATTAGGCCGGTCACCCCACTCTTTTTTAACGGTCGTGCATCTTGGCTATTTCCACTTTCTTACCACATCCCTGGACTGACAAAATAGTTAAAGTGAAAACCAGACGGGTGGCTCATGGCCAAAAATAGAATAAAATTGAATCATGTGATCATAATGTCGGGTAACAATTGATTCTCATAGTTTAAACAAAGAGTGGATATCATTCAACGGATGATTTAATATATGAATGAATGAATGAATGATCAGATGTTGTTTTTTTATCAATTACAGTCATGGATCAATTAAACATGACTAAAAGTTAATTGTAATAGACAAATACAGAGATAAGAACAATGAATCTTGTTTTCTTGAACGTTACTTATTGTTCAGATCTATTTTATACTCGTAAAAAATTAACAAACCATAGCGTAGCAGCATTCCATACTTTGAATGTTTTAAACTTTATCTTGTGGATTGTGTAATTGGAACAATCAATCAATTTTAAAAATCAATCTTCAGATTTTCCGTAGTAAATAATGGATATGTGATATTATACATGATTTATTGATATTAATATGAGATGATACCCCAGTTTAATGAAAATTCCTATTTTTAAAATATCGTGAAGTGAATGAAGATACCAATCAATCAGCCAACATTTCAATTTCATTTAAGAATACTATCTTTTTTTCTTCATTGGTTTTTCTTGGTATTTCATACTTTTTGATGGTATTGTATTATGAACTCCCTTTGCTTTCAACCAATGTTATTTAAAAATGTTTGATAAAAGGCAGCAACCAGAACCGCAAAAATAAATACAACCCACGCTTTTTTTAACATGATGAGAAAAACCAAAAGAAAAAGTTTAGTATGGAGTAATACAAAATTAATTTAATTAGGCACGGGATCAATCTATAACCCATTTGAAAGGTATTAACTATCCAATAATCCTCTCAACTACGATAATAACTGCTTACCTTCATTTAAGAATTATAAGACAACGATCAATAATACGACTACTATTACATCTACACAACAATGACAACTAATCATAGACCCACGCTAGAGAGTAAGCGAGGCAAACAACAACCCATCTCATCCTCTATTCTTCACTCCCAAACACTATTACCATCCACAACACCTTTGAAATTAAGAACAGATATCCTTCCTTCCACAGCCGTCCATGAGTTGAAAAACGATCTCATAAGGAACGAGTCATCCATGTCCCTCAGCCTGGAAAAACATGATTCAGACGTGGATTTAGGAGGAGATTTCAAGAGATTTAAGAATCGTGGGAATTCAACCGTATCTATATCAAGTAATGGGAATAATAGGAGGCGGAAATCAATCCATAAATTAAACGAGACTAATGATGACGACTTCCTTATTGTCAAATCAAGAGAAATGACAAGTGATAATGATGAAGGTCAGGATGATGATGATGATGATGACGATAGTGAGGCTATAAGTGATGATGATGGTCTTTCTTCAGCCAGTCATTCAAGGTCTAATACAAATGGTACTACTGCAAACCATCGCAAGATAGATGTTAAGATCAAGAGAGTCAAATCAAATGGTGTATCAATTACTAATTCCTCTTTTGATACTGGTGAATCCAACACTACTGACCAAAACGTGGGCTTCTTAAAGAAAGATAATAGTGAGGGTGAAGTTGAAGATGATGAGGATGACGATGACGATGATGATGAGGATGACGAGGAAACAAAGGAATTACTTGAGGAATTGCAACAACTTAGGAAGCTAAAGCAACAACAAGATGCAAAGCTTACATCCTTATCAGTAAGTACTACGTCTACAAACACTACCACCACTACCACCACCACGAAAACTTCTTGGAGATCTTCATCTCCTTTTGCAAGAAAGAACTCTCAATCTGGTACAGACTCATCTACTAAATCAAGGAGTAAAACCAAATTCAGTACTGATACTTTGAAATCAGAAATGCATCAAAAATTCTTATCAAAATATATAAGATAAAATTCATTGCAATCAGCTGAAATTTATTTAATTTATATAGTGTAATACAGTACTTTCTTCTTTAATGTATGTTATATTAATTTCAATTTTATTTCATTTCATTTTATTATACAATAATTACTTAAATACTCTAAATACTATTCTTTAATCTAGCATCAAGTTGTGCAATATCTTCTTTAAGACTTGCTTCTTCAACCGTCTTCACCAATTCTTTAGTACATTTAGCTATATCAAATGATATACCAGCTAATCTTTGCTTGAAATTCTTATCAGCAAACTGTAAATCATCTTCACCATTTCCTCCTTCTTTAGGTTTACATAATATATTCATACGATGTTCACAATCTTCTAAACTTGTAACAACCCAACTACCATGTTCTTTCAATTGTGCATTACGTGTTTGATTCATCGAAGTATTTGTAGCTTCTGTCATTTGTGATATAACTATAGTAATAGCCTTTGATTTATCTCTTAAATCACCTCTAGTAGCACTTGGTTTCTTAATAGCTGCAAGCAATGATTGAATAGTAGAAATAACTTGCACAGTTTGATGTTCCAAATATAACAAAACTTGCGTTAATGTATTATCTGGATCATCTATATCAAACAAATCGACATTAAAGGTGGAAGCAGCCATCGATTTACGATATTCTTGCCTTTTTCTTGCCATCACTTCTTCCTGACTGACTTCTTCGTCATCTTCTTCTTCGTTGTCATTACCTTCATCTTCATCAGCTTCTTCAACAAAGGAATTTGACTTCTTTGTGTCTTCCAGATAAGTAACTGATTTCACAGACTTTATTGGCTTATTATCATCCACTAATGTTTTTTCTTCTTTCAAAGGTGATCCATCTGGATAACTTTCCTTCTCTGGGTCTTCATTGAGGTCAAGATCTGAATCTTTAACAGAAGCACTGGAGTTAGTACTTTCAACGGTATTACTTTCATCAGTACTTTCAACGGTACTTTCAACGGTCTTACTTTCAACGTTATTACTTTCAACGTTATTACTTTCAACGTTATTACTTTCACCTGTCAATCTATCACGTAAAGATTGAAATAATCCCTTTCCTCTGACAGCCTCTTCAGAAACGGCAGCGACTGATGTAATAACTGCTGCTTGACCTAGTTCTTTACTTTTACCATTAAGAGTTTGGCTAACATCGACATTACCTATTGATTTTGGTTCATCATTGAAAACTTGTGAATCAGATTTAGATTTGCTATTTTCGGGTGATTTTGATTCGGGTCCTTCAAATTGCCTGACTTTATCAAGAATATTCAACTTTCTTGGAGGACTTGAACGATTTGGCGGAGATCCAGATTCTTTTGGTGATATGTCAGATGTGTTTAATTTATTAGTGAGATAGCTTATACCTGGAGCTTTACCTCCCTTTGGCGAATTTCTTGGCAACGGAGTTTCATCTTCTTGAACTTGATGTTGTTGATTATCAAACTTTGAAGTCAATGCACTGATACTGCTACTCTTTGGGCCAACTTTTATTGGTGAATTTAGCTTACTATTAATTGGAGACGTAGGTTCATGAATTTGCTCCTTTTTCTCTCTCAAAGCAGTGAATGCGTTGGGGATATTATTAGTCCTTGTTGAACGTGAATATGGTGAAGTATTATTGTTGGTAGTATTACTACTACCATTGTTGTTGTTGTTGTTGTTGTTGGCGATGGTAGTGGCGCTGGTATTGACGTGGCTGTAAACTTCTTGGTTATTGGTTGTAGTTGCTCCGTTTACATTATATAAACTCTGTGACTCTTTTAATTTATCAGCCATTCTTAAAGGTCTAACACCAAAATCGTCAGAAACATTATTTTGAACAGGAGTAACGTCAATTTTTATTTCTCTTGATTCTGCTGAATCTTCTTTCAATTTAGCTGAAGTAATTAAATCACACAATATGAAACTAACTTCTCCAACTGCTCGTTCCACAACTGTTTTTGGAATGATTGAATCATATACAGCAAAATATCTTGTGGCTGTGAGTGCATAGCTAACAGCTTCACGTAAGAACACAGAACTCTCATTGCTATTCAAAACTTGACTATCTCCTTGTGTAGCAATTTGATTGGCAACGATGGATAATTTTGAAATTTTTTCGAATAACATTTCAGATTCAAATTCAGTATTTAAATAAATAAAGAAAGATTCAATTAAAGAATGTAAATCAGAAACCAATTTGATTGAAATTAATCCACGAGGGGAGATTAACGATTTTAAATCATCTTTTGCAAGAGTTTTATTCAATATGTCATTAGATATAGTTTGTGAACGAGCATCTTCATATTTTCTTTGTAATTTTGAAACTTTATTCTTGACTTCGGAATTAGTGGATCTGGTTGAAACTTGTAAATTATTTAATTTATCAAAGAATGCTTCAACATCTCGTTTTCTGCTTGTAGCATTGTTTATATCTAGATTCTTGGTTACATTACCATTGGTAGAATTCTTCAATGATTGATTTTCCAACCTTAAAACTGAGTTAGCAGCCTTTAGTTTTGAAAATTCATCTTCGAAATCGATTGATTTTGTCTTATGAGCCAATAAAGATTTCTTTTCTTCACTCAAACTTTCAATTTCATTACTCAAAGTTCTATTTTGAGAAGTGGAATATTCGTAATCCTTTTGAAGCATGTTATACTTCTCCTGAGTTTCGGAATTTTGCAGTTCAAGTAAACTTATTGTGGATTTTAATTGTATTATTTCATCTTGTAAGGAATTATCAATAGGTTGTGAAATAGACGAGCTTCCATTCTGTTGACCTGAATTAATGTTTTTTGGTTCAGTTTGTTCCTCATCACTTTCTTCTTCATCACTTGGCCAGGTCATATTTGCCTTCGTTGGTACAACTGTTTTTGATTGAACACTAATACCATTATGGCCATTGCTACTATTAATATTATTATTATTATTATTATTGAAACCTTTCGTGATATTGTTAGGTAAATCTGATTCAATAGTTGAATTACGTTTTAAAGGTACTATGTCAAAATCTTCGGACCTTGTTAAAGATTCCTTTTTAGAACCATAAGAAACAGTTGAAGGTTGTCTATGGCCAACATTATTAGCATTGCCAGCACCAGCATGAGGATATGCGGCAGAAGGTTGATATGCTGGGAGTTCGACATGCAAATTCCTTCTTTCAATCTCATATGATATATCAGAAACCAAATCTTTAAATCTTGGTTGGGGCAAGGATGACAACTTTTGTCTAGCTTGATTTCTTTTAGGATGGAATGATGATTTGGGTAATAAAAAGTCTGGCTCACCTCTTGATTCATCAATTCTTCTCTTTAACTCGTCATAAACATCGGTACTTAACTCTTTGAACTGGGCACTTGAAAGTTTCAACAACTTTTCCCTGGCTCTTGCCGCTCTTGATGAATTTGTCTTAGCCCTTGAATTCAGATCATCAGATATATCTAGGAATTGTTTCAATTCCTTATAACGAGACACCAAATCCTTATCACTCATGACTCTGCTTCTAACTGAGATGGATTATATCGACCAAATAAGGGACAGGTTCAGATATGAATATTAATGAACACAACACAGATAGTTGATAGGTATAGCCTTTAACCGCTGTTGTTTTAGAATTTGTTTACCCACGATCAAAGAAAAAATTCATCAGAAGCAAAAAAAATCACAAAACCTATACTAAAAAATATGTTTTGAGACGCGTTTTCTTACATAGTGAAACCTCACCACCGTTAATACTAACATTTGCAACTATTTTAGTAAGGGGGTCAAATTAAAGGGTTTTATAGAATAATTGGTTTGATTTTTCATCATATTAAGTGATAAACAAAATATACTCTACAGTAAGCGGTAATGGTTATAATATGATATAATATAAGTATACATTAGCAATTGTGAATACAATCTTTTGGAGCTGGGGGAATTAATTGGACTATATTTCTATATCTATGTACAAGAGTTTTTGCTTATATAAAGCATATGCTTTCGTATCCATTCACCAATGAATGACTCTAATATGTATATGAGGAGAATGGTTGAATGAATGAATATGATTTTGAGATATGAGCCTACTGATATAATTTAATATGCGACGTTTGATGTGACATGCCTTGATATAGCATGGTATGGTATGGTTTTTTGATATGATATGATGCGGTGTGTAATGCAAGTAAAAGGAGTGAAATTTATTAGTCCTCTTCACTCGTTTTATCCTTTCCCCTTTGTGCTGATGTCTCTAATATGGCACTGGCAATGGCATCTAATGGTGATTCTGATTCAAAAAGTTTTTCCTTTATGAATTGTTCGGCAACTGTTTTACCATGGGTGAAGGTAACAGCACCTACTAAAGCATACATCATCTGAGCACTAACTTTCATTTCTCCACTAGAGACAAAACCTAATCCATGACTATTAGATTTCCAAAACATTATTGAATTTAAGGAATTGTTCTTTGCAAAAACCCCAAGAGCTGCTCTTCCACAAAGTTCTCTGGAAATAGGTGATCCTAATACATCCAAATTCATCCCGTTGATGGCTAACTCGTTTTGAGTAGGTTTTTCAACCACAAATTTGGAACAATACAAGTTCAATATCTTTGTCCCCATCGCACTTAGTTTTTCATTATATGGTTTTATCCCATTACCAAAAGATTTATGAGTCAAAACTTGCAATATTAATTCATCCGATATGGCATACTTCTCTTGCAAGAAGCCCTTTATATGTTTTAAGTTTTTATCCGATAATTCATATTTATAACCAGTGTGTGTAAGAAATGCTTCTTCAGGATCTCTTTTAAGCCCGGCCACTCTTGAACCTCTATGCAAATATATTCCACGAAATGGGATGAAAGGTATGTTAGATTGGAGTTTTATCAATCCCCTGGGTCCAACTAATTGTCGTATACTCATTATATCGTCTTATACCTATCAACAAGTTTCCCCAATCTTTGTCTATTCTTCAAACTGATTGATATTTCATAGTCCATTAAAAATTTTCCATTTTTTGTCTCGTACTACTGGAAGAAAAAAAAAGTTTAGCTTATATAAGCACACCCGTATAAAATAAAAATATATTTGCATCTCTGCTCTCTTGAATTTTTTCTAAAAACTTGATCATTAGCAAGAACAGTATCAATCAATAGTTATCAGGAACTATTACCAAACAAAGTATGGATATCTTCAGAATCTTAACCAGAGGAGCATCCTTGAAGAAGAGAAGCGATGTTACCACCGACTATGCATTGCCTTCAGAAACACAAAGAAAAGGTGAAAAGCATAAAGAAGAATCATTGAAACATCAAGTAGATAAAGAAACTGATTTCTTTCACACCAAAAAGCATACCATAGTTGATGAAAGCGTATCGAAAGAAGATAAGTCAAAGGTTGTGGAAGTAGATGAAGATGAAATACCCCCACCAAAGATTGTAAATGAAGAGGATGCCCAGAAATTAAGAAAGTTGAATCAATCTAAAGTAACAGGTGATGATATACCATTACCCATTGGATCTTTTGAAGACTTGATAAGTCGTTTTCACCTTGATAAGAAACTATTGAGCAATTTAATAGAGGCAGAATTTGTTGAGCCTACTGCCATTCAATGTGAAGCCATTCCCATTGCATTAAATGATCGAGATTTGATTGCTTGTGCTCCTACTGGTTCTGGTAAATCATTGGCATTCTTAATCCCATTAGTTCAAAAAGTTTTACAAGCTCATAATAATGATAATAATGACAATAAAAAGAAAACTAAAAGCAATCATGGTGTGAGAGGATTAATAATATCACCTACCAATGAATTGGCAGTTCAGATCTTCCAAGAATTAGACAAGTTAGTCAAAGGGAAGAAATTAAATATTGCCATTTTATCAAAGCAGTTGGCTCACAAACTTAACAACAATATCATAAAGGGTTCCAAATATGATATCATAGTGACGACACCTTTGAGATTGATTGATATTGTTAAGAATGAAAATATAGATTTATCAAACGTCGAACAATTAATAGTCGATGAAGCTGATAAATTATTCGATCAAGGTTTCGTCGAACAAACTGATGATATTTTATCCAATTGTACAAACCCAAAATTAAGGAAATCAATGTTCTCGGCAACAATCCCCTCTGGAGTTGAAGAAATGGCCCTATCTATTATGAAAGATCCGGTGAGAGTCATTATTGGACATAAGGAAGCAGCTTCTAGTACCATTGAACAACGGTTGATATTCACGGGCGATGAGCAAGGGAAATTAATTGCCATAAGACAAATGATTCTGCAGGGTGAATTCAAGCCTCCTATTATCATCTTCTTACAATCGATTACTAGAGCTAAGGCTTTATTCCATGAATTATTGTATGACAAATTGAATGTCGACGTTATTCATGCTGAAAGAACTCCAAAGCAAAGAGAAGAAGTTATAAAAAGGTTTAAGAATGGTGATATATGGGTATTAATCACAACTGATGTTATAGCTAGAGGAATTGATTTTAAAGGTGTCAACCTTGTCATAAATTATGATGTTCCACAAAGTGCACAAGCTTATGTTCATAGAATTGGTAGAACTGGTAGAGGTGGGAAAGCTGGTAAGGCTGTGACTTTGTATACGAAAGCTGATAATTTGGCAATTAAACCTATATTGAATGTCATGAAACAATCCGGTAGTGAATTGGATTATAAATGGATGAATGATATGAATAAAATAACCAAGAATGAAAAGAAACAAATCAAACAACATGAAATTAAAAGAAAGAGAATCAGTACGGTTCCTAAACTGGATAAACAAAAGCGTAGAAAGAAGGAAGATATGATAGAAGGTTCGAAGAGAAGGAAAACTCTCGAAGAAAAATCAAACTAAGAGTAATCATTATATATGTTTATTGTGTATAAAAACAACAACTACAATAACAACAACAACAACGGGAATAAATAAATAAAAGTTCATCTATTATATATTCTAATATGAAACCAGTTTTTAAAGATAGTAAGAAGTAGAATTTTGGGGATTTTTTTGATTTATATAGGGTACATATCCGACAGCAGAATGATCCCATATTGTACAATGCATAGGAATATATATATGTATACCTTGTTAATGATACTTTCTAAGTAACTTAATGATGAGCAGCTCCGGTGCTTGGGTAACCAAAGAGACTTCTTCTTCCAATCACTTCACCAACTGAGAAGAAAGCTAATAATTGAGTACCATAAACAGCAGCCTTGACAACACATTCTTTTCCTGGTCTAAATGCAACAGCTTTTTCGACAAAGGCCTTTTGTTGTTCGGTTGACCTCACGAACTTAACGGCACTTTGGTAAACTTGTTGAAATTGAACTTGAGATGGAGGAGCTAAACCTTCACTTTTGTAGACGACTTTACCGACTTCAGCAGTCACTTTACCCCAGTAAATAGCAGAATTGGTGAGCTGAGTAGTTCTGGTGACTAAACCGTTAACGAACCCAGTGGCCTTAGATACAATAGCAGACATTTTTTGTTGATTATATTGACTGATATGATAGTTGGAACACTATTTCTAACTCTGTTAACCGTTTTATTCTTTTCATCAAACTGAAAAGTTTAGCTACGCATTTTTTTTTGGTGTGCGGAAATTTGGCCAATTAAATCATGGCAATCGTTGACTTCCTAACTAAGTAGTATATATTAGATCGTAACTTACACAGCAATATACTTAATTTATTATAATTGTACACCAAAACGGTCAGGTAAAACCACAGGAGCCACAAGACTCCATCCGTATAACACAAAACATACCCATGAACTAATAATCTTAACCCAACTTGAGAAGTAAGTTCTGCCAACTGGTACAAAATCTCCGACCTCATCTTGCTTAACGTTAATCGTCAACAAAGTTGCAACATACTGTGTTGCTAAAAAGAATATAATATGGAAAAGTGAATAGTTATACTTCACCTTTTGTCTCTCTTCGTCCGTAGGATTTGCGACGTCCTCATCATATAGATCTGCTTGAGTAAGAGCACTTTCAGGCAACAGACCTTCGTCAACAGCTTGTTTAATTGCTTGATATCTCATTTCATTTCTAGCCGCTGGTTGCTCACTAATATATGGGTCGACTGGGTCTGCACTGAAAGCAGAATTTGCAGCCCCTCTGGTCGTTGTATATGCAACCGCAATGAATGTAAAGAACGCACCTAACACAACACTAGCTGTTCTAGTACCCTTTGATCTTACCAAAGGATTACAATACTTATCATCTGGTTCGGAAGCTACTGCACTCATAACTAAATATGAACAGTAGAAAACCACCATTGAAGCTTGTGCCAATCCAGCATGAGGATTGTATTCTTGAATAGTTTGATTGACTGACATCACAGATATAAGAATGGAGAAAATCAAATTTAAAGTTATAGCAGTCTTATTCATATTACATGAGTCAGCAGCAAAGAACCAATACATAACGGTTGTAAGGATAATACTGGAAATATACATCGATAATGTACCACCAACAAGTAATTTTTTCCAAAACCCAGCATCTCCTTCACCAGTTAATTCTTCTAATTCAATCTTCTCTAGACACTTTTCAGCCCATGCATGAGCAAAATCAACTAACAATATTAGTCCTATCCCAAGAAATATGGTGGAGAACACTATAGCTATATGATTACCATAAAATATGAAGAAACTATCAGGAATCAATAAGAAATTTATGACAATTAACGCTAACCAAGAAAATACCTTGATTTTCCAACAACCATTTTGAATAACAGCTCTTGGGTTTGCGGTCGAAGTAACATCGAACAATAAACCGGCTAATACTAAATGCAATACCCCAAGAGCAAAATTAATACGGTAGACCGAAGTAAAACTAATACATTCACTACCATCTTGTCCACATTTACTATTAATGAAACCAAATGTGGCCTTCTCTAATTTATGAACTATGAATGGTGATAGAGCAATCCATGATATCAAACAATTCACCAATAGAATTATGGCATATGTTATTCTTGTTAAAATTGATGATTGGAAAGTCCCCCCTATAGAGGAACATAGAGCGGAACAAGCTGCTGCTCCAAAGCATGACGCTAAAGAAGACGTCATTGCCGTAATGGGCATTAAGGGTATTGATAAAGCAGCACCCATGTTATTTGTCTTATTGGAATGTTATAAGAATAAATATTGATGATGTTTATACAAAAGCACTATATATATGCCAGGCTGCACTCTCCCTTCTAAGGAATAAATAAGGGGCCTGGATTATTTTGTACAATAGCACACGACCACATATAAATAAATTCTTCTCATCATTAATTTTCTATTACAGGCCATTGCAAAATGTAATTAAAGGTTTACTTTCATTTGCAATAATGTCATTTAGAAAGAGAAATGATGTAATCGGTGGCGGACAAGCTGCACGAGGTCCATTAGGAGGGATTCGACCAATTGCTCCAGGGAGAGTGCCACCGACACTAAGAGGACCCCCAATATCTCGACCTATCCCAGGAAGAGAAGGAGTACCATCACCTACAACAACTAAGGATGATTTAGAGTCACTCATGAATAATGATGCAGTGAGGCCCTCGTTAATTACATCACAGCCAACAATATCAACAGGAGTTTCTGATTTAGATAGAATACTAATGCATCAGGGTTTGCCGTTGGGTCATTCATTGCTTATCGAAGAATCAAGTACTACAGATTTTTCATCTGTTGTCTTACGTGCTTTTGCATCTCAAGGGATTATGCATAACAGAACAACTAAGAATATACTGCATTGCCATGTCATTGTGCTAGGTGTCCCCAGTCATTGGGCCAATACATTGCCAGGGTTGTATAAGGGATCGTCCAAAGAGCGGAAAAAAGCAAAAGTCGTTGAAAATGAATCAAAGGTTAGTGTTTCAAACTTCTCGAATCGTGCATCTTCAAATAGAAATGAAGATTTAAAAATTGCTTGGAGATATGGCTTAAACCAAAAGTCTGCAACCAGTGATTCAGAAGATAATAGTGCCTATGAGAACTATAATCACCAATTTGATATAACTCAAAAGTTGGCACCAGGACCTAGTGCTCAAGAGATATCATTCTTACAGATGTCTCCAGATGTAAGGGGTGTTATCGCAAAACTAGATTCAGTTCTTAAATTGCAATTAAAATCAAATCCTACAAAAGTGGTCAGATTAATCATACCTAGCATTTTAAACCCAACGATATATGGTCCAGAATACGGTAATCCAACTTTTATAATTTCATTCATACATTCATTAAGAGCCCTATTACGTAAATATGAAAGCTCCTTGTCTTTGATAGCATCTATTTCCTTGGAGCTTTATCCAAGGGATTCAAGCTTGATATCTACCTTGGAAAACTTGTTTGATTCTGCCATTCATTTGCAACCGTTTAATCAAGCAATGAGTCAATTAATTGAAAAAGCTTACAAAAACGAACCCTCAAAAATCCAACAGGGTCTAGTCCATATAATCAAGCTACCTGTATTATCGGAAAAGGGATTAATGATGGTGCATGATGGAGAATATGCATTCAAGAATGGCAGAAAAAAATTTGAAATTGAAGAATGGGGTATTCCTGTTGAAGATACTGGTAAGGAAGATGAACATCAAAGCACTACCAAAAATATAGAATTTTAATAGTAATAACAATAAACATAATAATTATTACAGAAGTTTCTTTTCTATTGCCTCTAGCTTCGATAGTATACGTAACTGATTATTCTGTATTTCATTAATACGCAGCATTATGAAAGAAAACTGATCTCCAGTTAATTTACCCTTTAACGGGTCATGAACTTCAATCCCACCGACGAGCGATGTTGCAGCACTAGATGGCTGGACAAAGAGATGTTCCTCCTTCGAATCATTGAATTGAGTCTTGTTTGAAAATGATACAGTTTTGAAACTTTTGGCTTCGTTTATTTCAGCCAAGACCGCCTGTCTCTTCTTTACGGCTTCCTGTTCTATTTCATTGATGTGTTGTCGACGAACTGGAGACCCACTTCTTTTGATAGGAGAAAAGCCGGCTGATTTAGGAATCCTAGTTTCAAATATATCCTTACTATTGTTCGGGACATCTAATTTGTCTTTCGTGGGTGCCTGTAAAACAACTTTAGTCGCCTTCACACCTCCTCTTACTGGGTTAACAGCAAAGACTTCATATTTTCCTGAAGTATTATTATTTAATTGCAGATTTGGAATCTTTTTGACTGGCGAATACCTCTCCTTCAATCTTTCAGGTTCGGGATAGTTTGACATGCTGACGGTTTTCAGTCTAGGTCTTTAAAAAGTAGTAAGCAGTTTGTAAACAAAAGAATGCGGCAAACAAAATTTTATAAAAACAAAGAAATCTGCTGCAAATTCACTTTCGCTTTTTGATTTTATAGGAAACAACCACTAAAGATGACAGTTGGCACTACAGATGAGTTTGGATCAATCATCAATGTGGATGGATTGCAAGACCTTGGTGTCAATGCGGGTGATATAACTAAATTAAAGGCAGCTGGGATTTCCTCAATTGCAGTAAGTTTTACCTTTGGTTGTAAATTCCTATATTATGGATAATAACTAACATGAATCAAGTCCGTTCTTTCAACTACCAGAAGAAATATGTGTAAGATCAAAGGATTGAGTGAGATTAAAGTTGAAAAGATCAAAGAGGCAGCTGGCAAGCTTATGGTAAGTATACTATCATTTTTCAGTTTAAAGTATATATTAATACTAATAACAGTGCAGAATGTTGGGTTTGTAGCAGGTACAATCCAAGCAGAAATTAGAAGTAAAGTCTTTGGGATTTCAACGGGATCTTCTCAGATGGATGAAATGTTAGGAGGTGGTATTCAGTCAATGAGTATCACTGAAGTGTTTGGGGAATTCAGATGTGGTAAGACTCAATTGTGCCATACTCTCTGTGTTGCAGCCCAATTACCAAAAGATATGGGTGGTGCTGAAGGTAAAGTTGCATACATTGATACCGAAGGTACATTCCGACCAGAAAGAATTAGAGCAATTGCTGAAAGGTTTGGAGTTGACCCCGATGCTTGTCTTGAAAATATTTGCTATGCAAGAGCACTTAATAGTGAGCATCAAGTTGAGTTGGCAGAACAATTAGGTAACCAATTCGCTGATGGTACTTTCAGATTATTGATCGTAGACTCAATTATGGCTTGCTTCAGAGTTGACTACAGTGGGAGAGGTGAATTGAATGATAGACAACAAAAGTTGAACCAGCATCTTTCTCGTCTTACTCGTTTGGCTGAGGACTACAATGTTGCAGTTTTCTTAACTAATCAAGTTCAATCAGATCCAGGTGCTAGTTCTTTATTTGCTGCTGCTGATGGAAGAAAGCCTATTGGTGGTCATATATTGGCTCATGCTTCTGCCACTAGAATTTTACTTAGAAAGGGTAGAGGAGAAGAGAGAGTTGCCAAGTTGCAAGATAGTCCCAATATGCCGGAAAAAGAATGTGTATATGTTATAGGTGAAGGTGGAATTAAAGATAGTGAGTAAGTGGTATATGCTGGTGAAATCAAAAAGTCTTCAATTATCCGCTTTGGGAAAATTAATTGGAAAATTACGCGTCTCATTAAATTTTTTAATTTTGGTTCTGCACCATCAGTATAACTAAACTCTTTTCTATATTTTGCTTTTCAATATCTTTAAAATCCCACTATTCATTCTTCTGGGATCTTAGTCTTCTTTACTTCATAGTCTAAGTACTAATATATAATATCATATAACGATGTCATCTCCTCCACCAAGGAATTCTAATCCGGACGAAACGTCGAACTTGAGAGAATCTGAATCGCTCTCTCAATCACAACCAGCTGTTCCATCATCACCATTATTCTTTGCCAGTTCCTCGAATCCAGCTTCGGAAATCGGTTATACACAGTCACAAACTAGAGATGTGTCCTCTCCATTACATTACACCTCATCTGCTCATGCCACGTCTGAAATTGGTTCTGGCAGACCTAGATCTAATAGATTAACCAGTGATGTCGATAGAATTGTTAGAAGAAATCAAAGAAGTGATTTACATGACGCCACTTCGTCTCCAATGAGAAGAAGAATCTTCACTGAAGGCAATGAAAGAAGAGAACCCAACTTATCATCTTCCTCAAGAATTGATACCGATCCAATCGAAAGTGATGAACCAGTTAGAGTTATTTGGGGTACTAACGTCTCTATTCAAGATTGTAGTAATGCATTCAGAGAATTCTTGTTATCATTCAAATATAAGTATAGAAAGTTATTAGATGGACGGGAAGTTGATCCTGAAGATAATGAATTGTATTATGTTTATCAATTAAATAATTTAAGAGATCTTGGTTTAACTAATCTTAATTTGGATGCTAAGAATTTATTGGCATATCCACCCACTAAAAAGTTATATCATCAATTAATTAATTATCCACAAGAAGTTATTCCAATTATGGATCAAACTATTAAAGATTGTTTGATTCAAATCGTTAATGATACAAATGAGTTTGCTGATGTTCAAGCTAGTCTTGATTCAATTGATACAAATGTATATACCATTCGTCCATACAATATCAACATTGCTGAGAAGGGTTTAAGAGAATTGAATCCAAATGATATTGATAAATTGGTTTGTGTCAAGGGCTTGGTTATCAGAGCAACGTCAATTATCCCAGATATGAAAGTTGCATTTTTCAAGTGTAATGCTTGTGATCATACTGTTGCTGTTGAAATTGATAGAGGGGTAATTTCAGAACCAACCAAATGTCCAAGGGAAGTCTGTGCACAAACCAATTCAATGCAACTTGTTCACAATAGATCTTCTTTTGCTGATAAGCAAGTTATTAAGTTGCAAGAAACTCCCGATATGGTTCCTGATGGACAAACACCTCATTCTATCAACTTGTGTGTCTACGATGAATTAGTTGATAGTTGCAGAGCTGGTGACAGAGTCGAGGTTTGTGGTATCTTTAGATCATTACCTGTAAGAGCCAACCCAAGACAAAGAGCAATCAAAAGTTTATACAAAACCTATTTAGATGTTGTACACATCAAAAAAATAGATAAAAAGAGATTGGGTGCTGATGTTTCCACTTTGGAACAAGAAGTAACTGATAGAGAACAAGAAGTGGATCAAATTAGAAAACTCAGTCCTGAAGAAATTGAAAAGATGAGATCAATTTCTCAACGTGATGACTTATACGAAGTCCTTGCAAGATCTTTAGCTCCTTCTGTCTATGAAATGGATGATGTAAAAAAGGGTCTCTTATTACAATTGTTTGGAGGTACAAACAAGACTTTTAAGAAAGGGGGTAGATATAGAGGTGATATTAATATTTTGTTATGTGGTGATCCTTCTACTTCAAAATCACAATTGTTGAATTATGTTCATAAAATTGCGCCCAGGGGGGTCTATACTTCTGGTAAAGGTTCTTCTGCCGTTGGTCTTACTGCTTATATTACAAGAGATATCGACACTAAGCAATTGGTCTTGGAAAGTGGTGCATTAGTTTTATCTGATGGAGGTGTTTGTTGTATTGATGAATTTGATAAAATGAGTGACGCTACCAGATCAGTTTTACATGAAGTTATGGAACAACAAACTATTTCCATTGCCAAAGCAGGTATTATCACTACTTTAAATGCTAGAACCTCTGTGTTGGCATCAGCCAATCCAATCAACTCAAGATACGATCCAAACCTACCAGTTACATCCAATATTGATTTGCCACCTCCATTATTATCAAGATTTGATTTAGTTTATTTAATCTTAGATAAAGTGGATGAAACTATCGACAGACAATTGGCCAGACATCTTACAGATATGTATCTTGAAGATGCTCCAGAAATAGTGACCAATAATTATGTCATTCCAGTTGAATTGTTAACGCTTTACATTCAATATGCTAAGCAGAATTTCAATCCAGTTATGACAACAGAAGGGAAGAATGAGTTAGTCAGAGCCTATGTTGAAATGAGAAAGCTAGGCGATGAAGCCAGATCTTCTGAGAAGAGAGTCACTGCTACTACTAGACAATTAGAGTCTATGATCAGATTGTCAGAAGCCCATGCTAAAATGAGATTGTCAGAAACTGTGGAATTAATTGATGTTAAAGAAGCAGTAAGATTAATCAAATCTGCCATCAAAGAATATGCTACTGATCCAATTACCGGTAAGATTGATATGGATATGATTCAAACAGGTACTACAACTGCTCAAAGAAGAGTTCAAGAAGATTTGACAAATGAAATAATGAAAGTAATCGAAGAAAATAATAATTTGATTAGATTCAATGATTTAGCAGTTAAGTTAAATGAGAGGTCATCAGTAAGAATAGAACATCATGACATCACTGAAGGTATAAAGAGATTACAACAAGAGGGTAAGATAATAGAGACTGGTGATAGTCATAGAAGAACTATCAGAAAAATTGCCATTGTTTAAATGACATAGTACTTTTATATATATATTTACTTCTTGTGTGTATTAATTGGCATTCTATAACTACTTCTAATAACTATTTACAATCTCATTAAACTTCTTATAAAAACTTGCTAGTATCAACATGTTGGGATGTAGGTGTTTGTTCTTGGGAGTGTTCTCCAACTACATCATTCGATTCTTCTTCTTTTGCAACTTCAGCTTCAATTCCCTCGTCCGCCATTTTCAAAAAATTATCAAGTTGCTCATCCAACTCGATATCACTAACAGCATCATACTTATTCTTAACCAATATGTTAGCTATTTTCAATTCCCCGCTGACATTCACAGCTTCTCCTCTCTTTAATTTGCTTATTATATCTTCTAGAATAGTGAACTTTGAATTATGAGTACGCTCCAATATCTGTAACTCGTTCTTATTCTTTATGAAATCAACAACAATTGTTCCAAACACCACGGATAGAAATATTGATTTGACTATTGGAGTTTTTATGAGGTCTCTAAACTTTGGTTTTGGTTTGATATGTGTACGGGTAGTTGTTGAATTAAACCGTATGTTTCTACTTAGAAGTAGCCTTGAATTCTTAAACATCTTTCAGGTTTCTGTACCCTAACAAACTTCTCTTTATGGTAATAACCCTGGTAGCTTTCTTTTAGAATTTAATTAAAATCTGATACTAAATTTTTGATGCGCAACTTTTTTAGAATCAAGATCAAATCACCACAATTAAAAATCCTATATCTAAATAGATCTCATCTGCTTCCTAAACACATAGCACAGTTTTACGGAAGTGGGTGAATAAAATGGTAGTGCCTAAAGTAACCAGTATACTATTGGTGGTTCTAGTATCATTAACGTTTCTAAATTTCATCCTAAAGTATTATACATATTTTGTTTTAATTGTTTCATCATCTAAATCAGCAGCCAATGAAGTTAATACCATAACTCAAGAAACAGGAGAGATTCCTCATCCTCATGAATTGTTTGTACCATTATTGACGTTTATACCAACGAGGTCACCTGTGTTTACGCGTCCTTGGGTGATTATAACTAGTAGTTTCATAGAAGAGAATTTCCTAGGTTTGACAGTAAGCTTCATGCTACTTTTCTATTTGGGTAAATATCTAGAAAACTTGTGGGGGCCCAGAGAATTTACTAAATTTGTGTTTGCCAACGTAATAATAGGAAATTTATGCATGTATTTTTATTATACTTTCAAGTCATGGATCTTTTTCAATTCAGAAATAGCAGTCCCACCGGTGGTTTTATCAGCCATGGCGATAAATATGGGATTATTCGTGGCAATCAAACAGAGAATATCCAATCATTACTTTATAATTTTCAAAGGAAATTTAAGAATTAAAGTGACTTTTATACCATTCATACTATTTGTTACGTTGTTTGTACTACAATTGTTAAGTGAAGAATTTTTTATATCATTCATGCTAAGTTTCTTAGGTTTTATAATCAGTTGGACTTATTTAAGATTTTTCAAAGCAGGTACGAACGAGAGACAATCTTATCTTTTACCATTTTCTTTAAACAGAAAGAAATCAGGGAAGAATAGATTTAAGGCGGCTAATGAGAATGGGAATGTTAATGGCGCACCAATAGCTGTGAATGGATCCGGTACTCCAGAGCCTTCTATACAGCTAGATAATGGATTAGTTAGAGGTGACAGATCAGAACAATTTGCATTTCACACATTTTTCCCCTCACCTATATCGATTTTTGTCAGGATCATTGGTAGCTTGCTTTTTAAGACGCTTGTCCATTATGACTTAATTGACCCAGAAGATTTTATAGATTATGAGGAAGAAGATAACGATCAAGAGATGTTTGAGGATGTGGACAATTTGCAAACAGGATTGTTTGATTTATCACCTTTGAAAGGTGCTGGTAATGTTTCAGCTATTCCAAAAGCAAGTTCCACTGCCAAGAGAGTATGGGATTGGATAATGACAACCCAAGGGGCTTCTACAAAGCCCTTTAGTTTGAAGAATAGTATGGATAAGAGGAGGAAGTTAGCACTAAAGGAATTGGAATGAGGATTTTGGACTATTATCTCTGAACTTTCCTTTCCATTCAACAATATTGTATATAAACAATCTATATAAGCTTAATAGGTTTCGATATTGAAATGTATATTATGTCTAAGGTCTTTTAATTATAACAAGAGTTTAATATATACTGTGCATGCACAGGCTAGCTATAAGAAGATCGCGAAATTTGTCTATAAATACATCTTTCATCCATCGATTTCCTGGCTTGATCGGTATTCTTTAATATACTTCTTCACCACTCCTAATAATAAATCATTTCTATCATACCAGTTGATACTATCAACCACTTCATCAATATTATATACTAATTTGATGTTATTTAATAAATATTCAGTTTGTTTAACATTTTTCAACTGAATCCACTCTTTCATTGAAATTAAATACCAAATAGCCGACCTTCTATACCGTGTCAACCCAGCTATAGGAGTACTGGTGGTAGGATTCAATTTACGAACATTCACATAATAACCTTGTTGAGCTTTCTCTTCTTGTTTAACTTCATCCTCAGGTATTACTGGCTCATTGAAATGCTCCACATCTAGTAGATGCAAGCCCTGATCATTAATATAATTACATTTACCAAGTGCGTAACCTAATCGTTCGAATAAAACAGCTCTAATGGCTTGAGGATTCGCTGATAAATGACTATCGAATTCAGTGATTAGTTTCAACAAATACTTCTCAATTAAATCATTAAACCACCATGAAACATTATATGAGGAAGATATACATAATAACAACTCTGTCACTATAAGTAAAGTTTTAAAACTATATGTCTTAATATTCAATCTTGATTTGAAAGTGTAAGATAAATTATCAATGTATGGTTCAATTATATCATGACGAATTTTCCGAAGAGTATTCTTATCAATGGTTGCAATATTTCCCGCTTGAGTTTGAGCCAATAACAAAGATACAATACACATTTCTTGGATTGATGCCACGTAGACCCAAGCCTTATCATTCGTGTAATCCTTCTTGATTAAATCATAAGTGGAATAAGCATACTTGAAATCTTTTAGGATAAGAGACCAATCCGCCAATTTCCGAATAGTTTGTTCTGAACTTGATTTATGATAATAATGTTCTTGATAATTGAATAAAGTTCCCGATGCTGAAGTAGATGTTGAACTTTCTAAATTGGAATCACTATTGTTACTATTAAAAAGCTTTCTTGAAGCCGAAAAGAATCTTCCTGTAATTGATTTTTTGGGTTGTAATTTCTGATCATCCCAAACTCGGATTTTTGATTGCATATGAGGAATTAAATATTTATGGATATATTCATATAATTTATTCCGTATGACTGAATCTATAGCTTTTGGTATATGAATATAATTTGATCCAGGTGAACTTGTTGATGATTGTTCTTGAAGTGAAATTCTTTGTAAATCTTCTTCTATAGTTGAGTTTTCAACAATGGATAATTTAATTGTGCCATCATCTGTAGAAGATTGTACAATGGGCATAATAGTTGAATTTATATTTAAGGTTGATTTGATTTGATTTTGGAATGTAGCAAGATCATTATTTGAAAATTTATTGGAATCAAATAATATAAAGGTATGAATTAATAAATCATCAATTTGAAAGAATTTTGGGAAATTAAAGTTTCTAAATTCGACGACCATTTTCCTTAGACTATCAATAGTATCATTTTCAAAATCTATAACGAATATTTGTGATATGGGATGATTAAAAGTTTCAAATGGAACAATTTTATTAGAAGTTATTATCTTATTGAAGAAATTGAGATATAATTCTTTGTCATGCGATGTTAGTGATAAATGTTTCAATAGTAATTCCAATGAACTAATACTGAATAGTTGATTTAATTGTTGGAACTGCGCTATCTGGGAAGTATTATTAGATGAATTAGTGGCTGATATGGATGAAGTATTATAAACAGAAAGCAATTCAGGTAATGATGGCTCGAATCTGATAGGGAAACTTGGATAGGTTTTCGTAATCAACTGAGCATTCACTATCTTAAACAGTTGATTCAGTATACTATATTTGGCATTATTACCAAATGGTTTGAATATTTGTAAAGTTGAAATGTCATTATTATTTAGAAGTAATTGGAATAATAAATCTGCATTGAGAGAAGATTGAATTGAAATCAATGGTGAATAGGTATGATGCAACAAATGTTGTCTTGATGTGTACGGATCTAGTCCTATAGGGTAATCCATAATAAAGTCAATTGCTGACCCCACGGTTTCTTATTTATACCTTTTGATCTATACTATACTCTTATTATTGCATAGTTTGATATCTAACGGTCAAAGAATCCCAAAATGCACATGAAGTGGTCTTTTTTACAGTTTACACTATGTTGCAGTTTATCTTTAATTAATGTGTAAATCAAATCATGTAATCTGTAAACAGTTATACTTTCCTGATTGGGATGAATTGTAAATAAGATCGAAAAGAAAACATTAAAGTGTAGTTCTGAAACAAAAATTGAATTTCTCTAATGGTTCAATATCGTCTAAAATACAATGAACCAATTGGTGGTATTAACATCTCTTATGATATATCTAGTAGCCATCTGGATAGCCATGTACTTGACCAGCAAGGCATACTCAGTCAATTAGCAAATAAATATGGTGTGCAAGAAACCCAAAGATCTCTCGCTAAACCCCCATCTACGCGGCTTACGAAGCCAAAGAAGAGACGGCACCTCCCCCTATCTAAGCTACAACTCCTATATAATTTTACATGAGTCGTAACTAGTCTTAATTTCTTAACTATATATAAGCAAGTTCTTCTTCAGCTGTACCGTGTACAAGTCTCAAATAGCTTTTGAATAATCAACAAGTTTCTTGCCTCTTGAACCTTAAAAAAAATTTAAAAAAAATTACACCATTTTGTCGCCAATACAAAGAGATTAAAAAATTAATGTTTTTTTACTTTTTATTTTTGTATCAGAACCAAATTGACAACAGTTTTTTATTTTTACAACAGGATTCAAATAAATCATCAAAAGAGGATTATACCAGGTCAAAAGTTGTTGTTGTTGTGTTTAGAACAACGCTTACTTCTAGCTAATACATCACTTCAAATCTAATCTAATCTAATCTCATCTATTGTAATCACAGTATTACAATCACATTCCTTTCACATCAAACTCAATTTTTTTTTCTTCAAAACAACCACCATTCAATTTTTAAATCATACTTTCATTCATTAATTTAATTCGTCAACTCGTTAACCCACTTATTCATTCGTTCATTCAATTATATACTCAGCCAATATGCTTCATACTATAATACATCGACAGCCAAGTCATATCGTGACAATACTACTAGTCCTTTTCAAAATATCTTTGGCTGCCACATTCCAACCAGTCGATTTACCAGCTCTAGAATTCAATGATTTTGGTAACCAACTAGGAGTTTTTGGTTCCTTTGACTCATTGTCATTCTACTCATTCATCAATGCATCTTCATTTTTATCTCAATCATCTTCAAATTCATCAGCATCATCTACTTCTTCTTCTAATTTATTCTTAAGGGATACAACAAATAATAATAATATAAAATTAGCCGATTTAAACGGCCAAATCAATCAAGTATTGCCATTATCTCAAGATACTATTATTCTTAATGGTAATTTCACTAATTTCAACAATCAAAATGTCATAAGTCCAATCATATATAACATAACATCTAACTCAATCCAAAATATAATTCAATCATCATCAAATAATAAAAGAGATATACCAACTTTTACAAATGGGTCTGTTAATACAATGTATGTCGATAATGAATTGATTTATCTTGGCGGGGATTTCGAATTTAATGGAACATACGGTGCTGCCATTTATAATCAAACATCACAACAATTATATTCAACTCCTTTTCTAGGGTTTGGTCAAAATTCCGTGGTTAATGCTATTTCCAAAATATTTAGTAGTAATACTGAGGACGAAGGATCTATAATATTTGGAGGATCTTTTAATACTTTAGGGTTGAAAAATCTTCTTGTACATAATTCAACCACCAATTCTTCCCAACCCTTCTTCAATTCTACTTTGAATGCCTCCTTAATAGCTGTAGAACAATTGATCTCGTTAAGACACGGTATATTCACTAATGTTAATGGTGCTTCAGGACAAGATCAATCATCGGTAATATGTCCTTCCAACGACCAAAGTTGGTCTCTAGAGCCGAATGATGGTGGAGAATGGTTAGTTGAACTTCCAGATGAAATGAAAGGTATAGTCCCAACTAAGGCAAGACTATATATTCCTGAGGGAAATAATGGTATTGAACTATTCAGGATATACTCTTATCCTAATAATGGGATCATGAATCTCTCCTATGTTGATCCAAGTACTAATGAGTTGACATTTTGTGATGCATGGTGTCCGCTACTTCCTGGCGCTCAATTATCTGGTTTTGCTCAAACAAATAAACAACATGCAACTAATACATCAACCAATGCTTCCACTAGTTTCATAGATGATAATGGATCTTTTAGTATGTATTATGATCCTTCTACAAGAACAAAAACTATAGGTTATGGTGCTGATTTCCAAGAATTTGCATTCGTTGATGACGTTGGAATTGATCAGATTGGTGTGACTATAATCTCATGGTATGGATCACAAGGTGTGTTAGGAGGATTTGAATTATATCAAAATGCAATCTATGTTTATGGTAATGATACTTTAAATCAACCAAATTGTGATAAGGATGATAATACTAGTAGTTCATCAGTGATTAATTCTGGGAACTTCGAATCCATTAGAATTTTAGATTCAGCTGTTACAGTCACAGATTATTTGGTGGCTGAAGGTACTGATTCAAAAATAACCCTTTATCCTAATATATCATATTCTGGGGATTATTCTATAATTATGACTACACCCGGGTGTACTTATGATAATTCTTGTTCTCAAAGATCAATAGTAAATGTATCTGTTATAGATATTCATGATACTATATTGGAAACAAATTTAATCTATCAGAATAATAATAATGACAAATTCGATTATTTATTCTATGGTCATTTAAATGGTTCAGCAGAATCAGAAGGATCACAAAATAGAATTGAAATATCTTTTGCTAATACAATCATTGAAGGTACAACTAATCCATGGGTAGTAGTAGATAAAGTTGTGGTTGATATCGTTACTTTAGATACATATTACGATATGAATCTGACTAACACAACCAATGGAAACTATTCATTAGGAAGTGAGTTAACATATTTAAATTTGAATGGTTTATTTGAATACTCCTTGGCTAACTTTACGGATTTTGATGAAAGTTTAGTTTCATACGTGGATAATGGTAATAATAAGACCATCATTAGTCTTAATAATACCTTTGTTGGAAACTCCAGTATTAATGTATTAAGTTCTCAATTATCTCAAGGTTCATCTATTACTCAAATTTCATTAACAAATTCATCGAATTCTGAAAGTTTGTTATTATTAGGAACTTTCCAATCTAATTCAAAAAACCTAACTTTATCCAACACCAATATCATAAATCTTTCATTGAATTCATATAATTCCACATTGAATGAAACAAATGTTTCCCTAATAACTAGAAATCTCCACAGGAGAGACGTATCAACCACAAATAATATTTTTGGAGGGCAATTCAATAATTCAATTTCAAAATTAATAAATTATGAAAATGGGGTTTTATTATTAGGTCAATTCAGTGTAACCGGTGGTAATTCGTCTGTGAAATTAACAGATTTGTCAAATAATAATAGCTCAACTAGTTCAATTAATAACTTTGCTTACTATGTTAACAAGCAACTTTATGGATTTGGTAATGCTTTCATAAATGAAGATTTTGATCAATTTTCAAACATAACGATAAACAATGTTGAATATTTTATCTTTTCATCCTCTCAAAACTCTGATTCATTTCAAACGTGGGATAATACACACTTGGATTGGGTGACTAATTCTAATTATGAATTAAACATTAGTCAGGCTATAAATGTGAATTCTAATCAACAAATTTTATCAGGTCAATCATTCAATATCATGGACTTCTATAGTCAAGACCAAGCTTACACCAATAATAATGCCAACTTCAGTTCTTTCGATTTCAATGTTACGGGTGATGAATATGAAATTACTAATTCATTTTATGTAAATTCATCACTTAGTATAATAGGAGGTAGATTCCTGACTCTGAATGTTACCAATATTGCCTTTATTAACAATGGTGCAAATTCTACAATCACAACTTTATTGGGTGATGTATCTTGGGGTGAAAATACCGAGATTCAAACTCTTTATGTTGATAGTGATGATCAATACTTGTTCATCGGTTCTAATGGTCCGGTTGAAATTAATAACTCGAACATAACCGGTGTAGTCATTTACGACTTACAAAACAGTACATTTGCATCTGTCCAGCCAGCTGCCCTTTCAAATAATGATGGATCTAATATTCAAGTTAATTCTATTGCTTTATATGATCAAGGAAATAAATTATTGGTGGGTGGGAATTTCACACAAGCAGGTTCTTTAGATTGTTTTGGATTATGTGTTTATGATTTGGTTAATACTAGATGGCTCACACCACAAAGTGATGTTAATAATGCTACTGTAACGGGTATAGCCACAGATATTAAATTTTTCCAATCTAATGAAGTCTTGATTAGTGGTGATTTGACCGTTAATAATAATAAAGTTAACTTCGTTACATATAATTTTGTGACTGGAGTTTTCAATGTTAAAACGTCATTAAATCAATTAGGTTCTGATAAAGTGATTAAAAGATTCATACTTAATGATTATAATAATAATGATTTAAATGGAAGATTAGTAGCTTATGGTGATGATTTTGTTTATGGATTTGATGGTTCAAATTGGTTGCCAATTGATGATGAAATTGATTATGAAGTTACTACAACACCGACAACTTTCCGAGATTTAAAACTATTAACCTTGGCAAAGTCTACTAATTATAATCAAACTTATTTCAATAAAAATATGATTGTTGCACTTGCAGGTACCTTTTCATTATATGATTATGGTGTTGTTAATCTTGCATTATATAATGGAACTGATTGGATTCCTTATATTTTCACGGCTAATTCAACTAATGAAGTAGGTGATATTAAATCATTATTGATCAATGATTCCTATCGATTCCAATCATCTGATGATGTTTCCAATCTGGTTAAACATTTATCAACAGGTAAAGTGGTTGGTATTTCCATGGCTTGTGCCTTAGGTTCTACAACACTTTTGGGTTTATTATATATTGTTCCTTATTTTGCATTATTCAGAAAGAGATATTCTGATTCTGAAGGTACTGAAAGAATTCATGAAAATGAACAAATGGATGTGGTAAATCCAGAAGATTTATTACATGAAATAGATCTTCAAAGAAATACTTAATTAGCTAAACAAAGCTAATCTAATTTAATCTAAAAAATGCATTCCTCTTTTACTTCTTCTTGCGTTGCCTTATATATTTATATAATTTTTTTTGCTTCATATACTACTTAATTTAATTTAATTTAATTTATATTTTACTAAATCTATTTACTTGCCATTACAGTATTTAACAATTGAAAGTTTCATGTATTTATATTTATAATATATATTTACTATCTATATGTTATTTTTTGATAAAATCTCCCATTTTTATTAAGTTTCCGCACCAAAATCATATAAAATTTTGTTTGATGGAGTCCCTTAACTTAACTTAATATACTGGAAGAGTAGGAGCATTAGCAGGAATAACTATAGTGACATCATCTCTTTTAATCACACTATCCGGTTTAGAATTGAACCATTTAAATGGATTATATTCGGTAGCTGAGCATACTCCTGATAATGAAAGGAAACATAAAACAATAGCAACCATTGACATTTTTCCAACTGATTTTTTTGAGGACATTTCAAAAGATATAGTTAAATTGATTTGAGGGTAATTATTAAAATGAATTTGAATATGGTGCTTAAAATTACTTCACAGATATCATCAGGAGGAATATTGATCCTTTAAATAAGGAAAGGAAGAAATCTAACATTCCATTAAACCTTAGTTCAGGGTGCTTCGCTTCTGGATATTTCTTTTGAGGCGCCCTTATACATTGTAACGAAACTGACGAAGAAAATTTTATTAGTTTAGCGAAACTCTCTTTTTTTTTCCTGGGCAAAAGTTTCAATTCAATGCCATACATAATATACTATTCTTAAATGAAGAATACCTACATTAATAGAAAACTTTTTCATTTGAATTTAATGTTTGAGTAAATTAATTCAATATAGTTTGCAGCTATTGATTTTGTGTGGTGCTACTGTGAAAAAATATTTAGTGTGTGTGTCTCTCTCTCTATTTTTTAACTATGGTCGCGACAATTTGTCTGTTTATTTTGTTCTCCAGTTGTTCTCCAACTAAAATGAATGTTCATCATATTGATTGATTGATCTCCTATTCCTAATCAATTATGTCTGAAGAAGAAAAACCTTCAGAGCTAGATACTGGTAATGTGTCAGATAATGAATTATCCAAAGAAGAAAGACTTGAAATAGCTCGTAAGAAATTCGAAGAATTGAAAAAGAAGAAGAAGGGAGGTAAAAAGTCCAAAAAGTCCAAAAAGGAAGAGACTACTGGAGCAGATGATAACAAAGATAGTGATCCTGAGGATGTATTGAGTCGTGAACAAACTCCAGCTGTGGATGACGATAATAATAATAATAATAATAATAATAATAATAATAATAACGATAAGGATACTACAGTTGAAGAAAAAGAAGTCAATATTCCAGAGAAACCAGAAGAGACGAAGGACGAACCTGAAACTGTAATTGAAGATAAAGAGTCTGAAGTAGTAACGGAAGAAAAGAGGGAAGTAGAGCCTATTAAAGAATCAACACCAATTCCAGTTTCAACACCTACACCATCTCAATTACCAAGTAGTACTGACGATGTCAAGTCTCTTCAAGAAACCATACAACAACAAAAGAATACAATTAAGAAACTAAGGGATGAGAATACCGATTTAAAATTATTGAAGATGGATCTTAATGAGAAGATTGAAGATCTTGAAATAGAAATCAAAGCATTGAAAGGAGGTTTAGGGAATATTGGTAGTACGAATTCGAATACTACTACTCAAGCTAACACTATTGCCTCACCTATAAAACCAAAACCAATTACACCTGCTAAACCTATCTATACTCAAAATGATTATGCTACATTGTCACAACAAAACTTTGCTAAATTCAATACTACTGGTGACTTTAGAGAAAAATTAATGGTTTGGAAAGGTTGGCAAGTAGATATGACAAATTGGAGTCAAACTCAAAAGGTTGCCATTTAAAAGAAGGATATAATTATAAATCATCTATAATATGATATGTGTATTGACTTGAATATATATTGGACAAACATTAACAATACCTATGTACAACATTAATATAATAAATAACCTATTTAACACGATATAATGCAACCCCATCTAAATTTCGTTTAGCAGCTTCTTGTATTTCCAAAACTTCCTTTTCCTTAGTTGTTTTTATAAATATACATTCGGCGGGTTGTAATGGTTTAATGAATCTGACCGGCAATCCTGATGCTAATGCTTTAACTTCTTCACTTGTTAAATTTACTTTTCTACCTGGTCTTGATACCAAGGAAATATCTCTAATGACAGGTTGATTATTACGATATTTTAATCCTAACCATAATCGTCTCGATGATATATTATCGGGCGTCACCTCTACTGGTTCCACATCCGGCCCTGTGTTTGACCCTCGTTGTATTGATGATATAAATCCTTCTTTGTATAATCCAAGAGCTACTTGTAAATGCAATCTACTGAATGGAACTGATGTGGTGGCTATACTAACATTGGTACAGTTCTTTATATGGGCACAGAAGTGAGCCAAGTGAACAAATGACATGACTTGGAGTGTCAGAAATGGTTGAGGATATCTTCTAGTATTGACACTAGTATATAACTAAAGGTTCTCTACTTCAAAGAGATTCTGAAAAATTTTTGGTGGGTTGAAAAAAATCCAAAAAATATTTGCTCACGTGAAACAACTTTGGTAACTTTATTTTACCATTAATCTTCAATTAACAACTATTAACTAGGAAGGTACTTATAAGAGCAATGCTTGGATTAGGGAACATCACTAGCGGTATTGCTAGAAGAAACTTCATTAGGGGAGTAGGAATTGGTAAATATGGTTATAATAATATCAGTGTCATTAATGTTGGTATGATATCTCGAGGTTATGCTTCCGGAAGATCACCAACAACAAGAAGAAGAAGAGAAGGTGGTCGACCAATTCTTAACCTTTTCTTTATGTTCCTTTTATCATCTGCCGTGTTGTATTATGCTGGTCATCAAGTTGAGAAGAAAACAACCAAGAATTCATTTAGTAGTGAACGTGAATTTGAAGAATATGAACAACAAACTGGATTAAAGAGACGGTATCAATTAATTAATGATTCATCAAAATATAAATTTTATGCACTTCCCTATGTTCAAGATAGTAAAATCATCAAGCAATTACAAGATAGTTTAAAAAAAATTGATCCTAGTCAACAAGTTAAAATAATTGACCCATCAGATTTAATTGCTCAAGAAAAGGAAGATGAAACCAAGAAATATAGTTATCTTCTACAAGATTTAGATGCTAGTGGAACTGAATATCCAAAGGGTTTAATCACATCTATTATTAAACAAGAAATACAATTCTATTTAAACACAAGAAATGGAAGTTTCGATACAACGTTTATAATTAAGAATTATCCTCAAGCAACTGAAGAAGCCATTAAGTTTGAAAATGAAATTAGTGATATTGAAAAATGTCTTGTTGTCGAACCAAACCTTAATATTCTTGATGAAGATAAGGCAAGATCAATCAATAATGTCATTGGATACTTTGAAACCGTTGGTAAGAGTGAAACAGTTGATAATAAATCTATCAGTGACGTATTTAAATAGAATTTAACCTTGTACCCTTGTAATTAGATTTGATAATATAAAACTTGTATATATATATTTATGACTAATTTTTTTATATAAAGAACTCTTCAGGAGTCTTAAAATCTGTAAGTCCTATATTCTTTGCAAATTTAAGATCACTATCCAGAAAATCTTGCCTTCTACCAGCTGCATCACCAACGAAAAAGCTATTATCAATATCTACTTTGATGCTCTCTGAAGATAAATATTCTATCAATTGGTTCCACATACCAATTTTGGGTTTCCTCATCAAGTCAAACTTTTCGGAATTAGTTTGGTCAGCAGGTTTCTTGGGTGATGCAAATACAATAATTTCAATATCTTGTTGCAGATTATTATTATTATCATCTTTAATTGTTGATCTTAATTTTGAAGCAATAGAATTGACTCGTTCTATGAAATTATTATACGACTTATTTGTATTCCTAGCAACCACACCACCTTGATTGGTGAAAATCACTATCAAATATTTATTCTGAATCAATTCATCTAATTTCTTCACAACAACTGATGATGATGATTTGTTGGAACGCGTCCACCACTTCCAATCATTGGGTCCTCTAGCAAACTTCAGACCGGATAATGTATCTACCAAAGTTCCATCCAAGTCAAAAGCAGCTACTTTGACCAATGAATCATTCTCATAATGCTTCTTTATATGTGATATGGGAGGTAAGTTATGAATTAAATGACTATCTATTATCTTCCACCTTGATGCAAAAGATGAAGCAGTGAGACCTTGAACTACCTTGACCCCAACATTACTCAGTAAAGATATCGTTGTTGGCAATTGAGGTTTCTTGACCGCCTTACTTATACGTCCTGACGATAGTATCGATCGAATATCCTTCCCACTCATTGTTTTATTCTATTTTGTTGATATTGGTTGTAAGAAGAAACAAATATCAAACAAAAAAAAAATAAATACACATCTCAAATTTAAAAACCATACTTTTTTATAATTGATAACTTCTTCTTTAGCAAGATATATATATAGACACATATATGTATTTACATATTGGTCAGATGGATGATATAATTAGGTAAAATGTCGGAAGAAGAAAAGAAATCAACAGATCAATATGGTAGACGTACCTGGAATGTTGATATATATGCAAAGGAAGCAAAAAGACCCAAACATGGAGACAATAATTCCAATTCAATTACATCATTAACATCAACAACTATTATTAATGATAATAAGTCATCCTCGGAATTTCTAAGACATAGAAATGATCTATTAAAAGAACTGTTAAATGCCGTTAAAGTTCATAATTTAATTAGTCCAGAATCATCATTATCAACCACATCTATGGCAGGGAATAATAAACGGTTTGGATTCTTTTGTCCCATATGTAACTTATCCTATAGGGACAATATGGCATTGATAGATCATTTTAATTCCATTCAACATGTAAGGAAGGCTAATGAATTGAGTCGACAATTGAAGAAGAAGAAGAAGAACAGTGAAGGAGAAGAAGTTAACGATGTCGAAGATGAAGAAGACACAGAAGAGATGGAAAGTGGTATACGGCATGCTTCAATTGATGACGTTATATCCACAATAGAGGGACTAGTACAGAAACTGATCAGATTAAAGAGTCAAGATAATCAAGGTAATAATCAAGTAAGCTTTGCTCAAAGAGTAGAGCAAAGGCGTGAGTTTGAAATTAAGAAGAAGCTTAAACGACAGCAATTAAAAGCCAAGCGTCAAGCTAAGAAACAGCTGGATGATAATTATGTTAATGATGATGATGATAGAACTGACTTGTCAGTTATAATGGGTATAAGTAACTTTGGTAGTAGTAAAAGGTAATTGGTATATATATAGATTCTATCCTAGTAACCTGTAAACACGTGATATGAATCTCGTGCAGTGCATATTTTACAGGTTGACCATTTTTTTAGTGTCCATCCAATAAAATTTATCTTGAAAAATGTTACCATAGACAATTTTTAATCGCAGATATCAACAGGCTCAAAGGTGTTTATGAATCTATTGGAATAATTACCACTCATTCATTTAATAACAATCAACTAGGGAGGGCCCTTTATCGACATAACTATGAAGATTGCATTTAAATTTCCATTGGCCAACTTATTGAAGCTTAATTTTGGTAAGTTTAACTACCAAATAGAGCAAGATATTCGTACCAAATTAGATTCATTACCTTCACTTACAAAAATTTATACAAATCCAGATGGAACTCCAAGAGTACCCTCTGATCAAGAATTCAAAACGATATCTGAGTTACAGAACTTGTACTATAAAAGAAATCATTCAGAATGGAACTTTATATTACCAGGAATTCCAAGAGAACAATTAGATTTATTTAAAGATAATTCTCAAGATTTACATAATTTTCAATTTGTAACGAAAGATTCGGGGAAAATCATTGATAAAATCCCTTATAAAGATGAAGCCACGGGTGAATTAAAATGGAAAGTTGTCCGTGAAACTGAAAAGGCTGAAGGATGGGAATTTCCTTATTTTTATTTGGTATTGCCAATATTTGCATATGTCGCTTATTCTAAATATACTGCTCAAATGAAGAGAAGAGAAAATGAAGGTCCAGAATGGGCTGAAAAGGAGTTGAGATTAAGAGCCATGGAAGAATATTTCCATGGTGATACTGAAAGGGCCAAGGAATTCTTAAGTAATGAAGGTAAATCAAAGAGAGAAATTAGAGATAGAGATGATTTGGTTGTTGCTAGAATCTTGGGTGGTGATTATGATAAATTATCCCAATTAAAGAAGAAATTGCCTGCTGATTTGATTCCAAAAGATCAACCTCATCCAATCCTTAAGATTTAATTCTAATTATATTAATATTATATAAATCTTTGTATAGTTACTTTTCTATAAGATCATACTTTTCGTCATTTTTCATATATACACACATACACATTCTTCATATTTATTAAATCCATTTACAAAGTACCTATTTACTTTCTCTACATTCTTCAATGAAGATTTTTGTGGTCGGTTTACCACCTCTTGTTCCATAACTTTCAATCTTCTTCACAACGTCAAAACCTTCGACAACTTCTCCAAATACGACGTGCTTACCATCCAAGTGAGGACATGGAACCGTGGTAATGAAGAATTGAGATCCATTGGTGTTTCTACCATGGTTTGCCATTGATAGAAGTCCCGGCTTATTATGTTTGATATCGAAATTCTCATCAGCAAAAGTTTTACCATAAATTGATTTCCCACCATACCCTAATCCATACTCAAAATCTCCACCTTGAATCATGAAATTTGGAATCACACGATGAAATGGAGTCACAGCATACCCATACCCCTTCTCACCAGTACATAATGCCCTGAAATTTTTGGCTGTTTTAGGAACTATATCATCATATAATTCAAATTTGATAGGATTTTGTTTGACACCTCCTATCGAAGTTATAAAGTAAACATTACTACCTGAACATACTGAACTAGAAGAAAAGAATCTAGTAGTTTTTAATGGCTTCACCAAACAAGATCTGAACATAGTCTTATTATCAATCAAAATGAGGTATGGTATGTTCCTTTGTCAAACATATGAAAACAACCATTTTAAAAATTCGCATCAACATTTTTTGTTACTCTAAATTTGCGTCATTATTTGAAAATAGAATATAAAAAGAATATACTGAACGATATACATATGATTGTTGTTTGAAAACATGAAAGATATATGATAAAAGAAAAGAAAGAGACGAAGAACTAAAAACTTAATAAATCAATTTCACCGTTATTTGAAGAACTATTTTGTTGTGTACTAGAATTATTAGTAGTACTATTATTACTATTATTGTTATTGTTGGTATTGGAACCGAGATTTCCAAAAAAGTCATCATCTATAGTGGTTGAGGTAGCTGGCTTTGGTTTGATAGGACCAGTTTGTGACTTTGTTTTAGCGGAGGAAAATAACGATGAGAAGGCATCAACCTTAGGTTGAGGTGGAGCTGGACCAGTTGTAACGGGGGTACTATAATTAGGACCTGAATTGAAGGAGGAAACACGATTTTGTTGTTGAGGTATTGTACTTTGTTGACCGAAAAAGTTTGCCTGGTGTTGGAATTGTTGTTGTTGTTGATATACTGGTTGTTGAGTTACACCACCACTTTGATATAAATTACTCAAGTTTTGACTCAAGTTTCTTTGTTGAGGCTGTGAAGGAGCAGCTTGGAAATCATCAAAATCATCATCGTCATCATCGTTATCGAAATTGGCAATCCCATTGTCACCAGAGGGCTGTTGAGAACTGCCACCAAAATCTAAATCTCCCAATAAATCTGGCTCTGGAGCTGCAACCTTCTTAGGAACACCTTTTGTATTTGATCTACTTTGAGCATTAACCTTACTCAGTGCAGTAGTTGGTTTAGAAGAACCAGGAGCAGGAGCAACATCATATTCTTCAAAGTTTTCATTTCCATTCCCACCATTATTATAAGCGGAGGCTGGATCATCAAATCTTTCTCCATAGACTCCACCATCTCCGTAAACTCTAGCTGTGAATTCGTCATCATCATATCCGGAGCCTGCGGTAATTGAGGAAGCACCACCATAAGCAGCAGAAGAAACCCCACCAAACTTCTTGGAATTAGCTCTTGATTTCTTTCTTTCAGATCTAATTAAAGCATCGTCATTTAGAAATGCAATCAAATTTTTGGCTCTATTTCTAACATTAATACCTTGATCTCTACCCTTTGAATCTATATAATGAAATGATTTCAACATTTGAATCAAGGAAAGATTGGCTCTGATATCATCAATCAATCGTTCAGCACCATTCTTAATCAAATAATCCAACAATTGTAAAGCTTTATAGATTTGTCTCCATTCATTTGCTGCCTTCTCCGTGAAACGACGAAATACAAATCCAATTATTTCTTCACGTTCCCTATAATTATATGTTCCAGCAGCAATTTGTGCCATTAAAGTAGTTGGACTACCCCATGGTTCGTTATTGGTCGCCTCACGGACTTTGGCTTCCATCTCACTCAAGTTCATAGCCACTATATCGCATAATGTTAGTAATTCCGAGATAGCTTATCATATAATTAGAAACCCTCATGGTTTTCTAAACTGAAAAATAAAAGGATAAAACATACCATTTTGAGCTTTACGAACATACGCCTTAACCTCATAGAGGTTCAAGTTTTTGGCTGCGTCCTTCAAAAGATCCATTGTTCTATAGATTGATTTAAAATAGCTTTAGATGATGAATGGACGTTTTATTGAAAATGACACAGATGATTTTATAGGTTGTGGATTTTTATTTTGTTTGTTAACACAGGATTGAGAAATTTACAAAAAAGGAGGAATCCGGTTA
>JAJMHX010000044.1:0-49467 GCA_030575095.1 Scheffersomyces ergatensis | reverse complement strand
ATACTTCATCTTGAACGCATCCATCTGACTTTCAAACTTGGAGAAATCAATGGAGTCATAATCGTTCTTGTTCAAGAGTTGGTTGTATGCCTCATAAACTGGGTTCTCCAACAACAACCCAAGAGCAGGAGCTTTGGGGATATTGATTTTCTTAAAAGTGAAACAACGAGGGATGATTTCCAATGGACATCCTGTTCTAATAACTAACGTAGCCATTGAAATCATCTTCCTAATTTGATGTAACATGAATGACTGACCATGAAGCTTAATAGATACCCATTGTGTGCCCTCAATATCAAAAGGATCCGACACGGTGGTTTGGATGATATACCTTTGTGATGATTGTTCTTTAAATGATTTCCCAATCGTGAAATTATGGAAGTTGTGAGTTCCCTCGTATAACTTCATGGTTTGTCTAAATAATTCCAATCTCTCTGGGGAAACCTTGTACTTCCTACGAGATTTGTTTTCAAGTTGTTTGGCTCTACGAATAAACTTACCAGAGTCAGTGATTTTCCCATCTTCATCATAGATATTGACATTATCATCAGTCAATAATTGGGGGATTTCTTCATCCAATTGTTCTTCAGTAAAATCACCTTCTTTCAAAACAAATTCACGGGTATTTTTCCACCATTTTGCTCCTTCCTCATCTTCTCTTAATACTCCCGGGCTTGCACGTCTCTTTTCTTCCAACAAATCCAGTAAAGTGCTCTTGGGTTTGGGTGGAAGTAAGGAATAAGTAGGTAATAAATATTCATAAACTCTTGAGGAACACATTTTCCTACAATCAAATGACTTTGTAACTCGTTGAATTCCCCAGACTCTGATACTTTCGGGAAGTTCGTTATTAATCTTCTCCAAAATCTTTTCATCTTCAATAATCATCTTTAATGAAATCACATTCCCTGCGGCATGAACACCCTTATCTGTACGGGCAGCTCTCATGAATGATGATTTCTTAATGTCAACCATATTCTCAGGACTGATGGCCCCAGCACGACCCATGGCTTCATAGATGTCACGTTCGATTGTGGGGATCTTAGGGTCATTTTGCAATTGCATACCATTATATCCAGTCCCACAATATCCTATCATGACTGCTACTTTCTTCTTGGGCTTTCTTTCCGACTTTGGAATAGGTTTACCCTCTGAATCTACCATTGGCTTGAATTCACTAGAAAAATCATTGTTAGTACCTCTGTTGTTAAATTAATATGCAAATTGCTATTTGTAAAAACTTACCTACTTTGAATCATAAGTTTTCCGTTGTCTCCTTTCTTCAGTATTACTAATCTTCTTCGATCTCTTGTGATCACTACTGTCGGCTTCATCGGCCCCGTGGACTCGACTAGCTTTATGAGCCTGGTTGCCTTGGCTGTTGCTTGGATCAAGGCTTTGATCATTTTTGTCTATGGTAATATTGGTTGGTTCAGATTCTAACACAGGGACTGGAACCAGCAAGGCGATTGAACTGCTTGATACCTTCTCGTTACTTATTGACTCAGACATTGACACTGAGATATTCAAGGAAAGAAGTTAGTCTATATCCAAAATAATCGACTGGTGTTCCTTATGTTTACCAAAAGATTTTCAAATTATTTTTTTGGTCGGCCTTTTATTTTTCACTTCGCTCATCGCTACCAATACAAGTGATATATTTTGCCACTTTGGGTGCCTTTTAACAACCATATTATTCATCTAAAAGCTTTAAAAGCATCTTACAAGAAGCTGAACTCATCAATATACTATATGTTATCATCTTTCTACTCCATATGTGTTTATTGCTTTAAATTAATGGTGTAAAGAATATTGTTCTCATCTCATCAGGCAACAAGTCATGTGATCGGATTTGAAAAATTTAATTTTTTGTAAAGGAAAAATTTAAGTTAATTCCTATAACTTCTATTTAAACTTGGTATTCAACTTGAACAAGAATCCATATAATAACATATACATATAAAGGATGAGACCGTTAACAGAAGAAGAGACCAAGGTTGTATTTGAAAAGTTGGCCAGTTACATAGGAAGAAACATCTCCTTCTTGATTGATAATCCCAATGATCCTCATGTATTCAGATTACAAAAAGATCGTGTTTATTACCTAAGTGAAAAGATATCTAAGTTTGCTACTTCAGTAAGTAGGCCACAATTAATGTCCATTGGTATTTGCTTTGGGAAGTTCACCAAGACCGGGAAATTCAGATTACACATTACAGCCTTGACATATTTAAGTCAATATGCCAAATATAAAATCTGGATTAAAACCAATGGGGAAATGCCCTTCTTATATGGTAATCATGTTTTAAAGGCACATATTGGGAGAATGTCAGACGACATTCCAGAACATGCCGGTGTTATAATATATAGTATGAACGACACTGCCTTAGGATTTGGAGTCAGTGCCAAATCTACCAATGAAGCTAGAGGATTACAACCTACTGCTATAGTGGCTTTCAGACAAGGTGATATTGGTGAATATTTGAGAGAAGAAGATACTTTGTTCACTTAGAGAGGAACACCGTCTATCTACTTTAAAACTCTTTGCATATAAATCCTCTATTTATAAATTTGTGTATATTACTATTATCTTTCAAAATACAAAAATATAAACTGAAAAAAAAAACCTTGTAAAAAAAAATGTCGTATTTACATATGTTATATATTATACTATAAACAAGGGTACTTAATATGATAATGCAGCAGTTTTCAACAAATAACGAGGATTACCAGCGGAAATAGTGAATTGATTCTTGACTATTCTTTCAAATTGATTTTCAATATCAATTTCAACAGGCTCACGTTGTTGTTGGAGTTTAAGTTGATTTAATTCAGATGAGGTTTGGAATCTGTCCTTGGTATAGAATTCCTTCACTTGTAATGCACCTGATTGTCTCCAGAATTGTAATAATTGTTTGGTTTCATTTTCATTCAAGTTTTCAACGGTGAATGGTTTTAAACCACCATTCAAAGTTATCCTATTGGCAATTTTTAAATTGAGTAAGTTTTTAGGAAGGTATGGATTATATTGTTCAAGACCCATGGCCGTATTTAATGTTTGTTTATTGTGATGAGTAATACCAGTCTTTGAAACTAATACACCTCCCTTAACAAATGATTTTTCTCCACTTAAGAAATTAAGTATAAAATCACCCAATTCAAATTCATGTAATTCAAGGGGTTTAAATGAAGTATTTCTATATTTTGTAAATGGGATTTCTAATATTTCACTAATATTATCCACTGATAATACAACAGGTACGGTTTTAGAATGATGAATTAATTCTTCAACCAAGAATTGAAATGTATTAGTTGGGCCGACGATACCAAAATCACGACATTTAAAAAGGAAATCATAAACAGTATCTTTATCAGCTTTCAAATTACTTTGTACTCTTTTGGCCACAAATGATATATCTCTAGATAATTTCAAGGTTTTGAAAACTTCAGTATTGGCCAGAAGTAATTTCTGTATCCATCTTTTGGTAAACATTGGCTGATGATATTTTTCAAGTTTACTATTGTAAACATAATCATTAGTACCATTGACTAAGTTTTCAGCCAAATCAATGTGTAATAAAATAGCATTCCCCTTGAACTTTTGTAATGTTAAAGCTTGAGCTTGTGATAATAATGTAGATTTACCAACCCCTATACTACCAACCAAACAAATTCTATTATCTTTAGATGAAGTAGAATCCAACTTATCAATGAATTTCTCAGTTATTGCTATGGTATTTGACGTCACTAGTGAAACAGGACTGGAAAATAATTCATGGTGTTGGAATTTCTTGAATGATCCTAATCCACGTAATATTTCTTCATTGGCTCCACTATAACGAACAACATTTGATTGTAATGAATTTAATTTATTATATTCTAGATCGGGGACATTCAAATCCAGTAACTTTTTAGCATTATGTTCATACTTCAATGCTTGAACAGCATCCTCAAAGCCCAAGTGAGTCATACCACCTTTCTTAGATTTAGCCTTTTGACCATCTTTCTTAGGAATAAAGTTCATTTTCCTTTTACCACCTGGGGCAGCAGCTACCTTGGCATTCAAAACCACGGAAGAAGACAATGCTCTTGTCAAATTGGGAATCAGCGACCCCTTGATATATCTAGAGCCCACCCTCAACATTATCGATCCTTGAAATATATTCCAACGTTTGGGCTATTGATTGTCAATATACCTACCCAATCACCAAAGGTTCAAAAATTTTCAATGGGTCCAAAAAAATCAGATTTCTCGAAATTCACACGACCAGAAATATTTTTTTTTTTCATTTCAAGATTTTCCAATTACTGTGAAAAAAAATTTTATAAAAAGATTTTGAGCTTCCCATCTAAAAAGTCAAATGGAGATGTTCTTTAGTAACAATAGGAGATGTCGTTGCAAACCAAGGGATTGTTCAATCCCTTGATGAATAGCCTTCTCAAGTTGAGAGCTGAGAGATCAGGTCACTTCATAATATCCCAGCTGCAGTTTGTGCGGTATAAGTCGATCAAGAAACATGCTCGACCCATCAAATCCAAAATGAAGAGTCTACCGAGTAATCTACATGATCCAAGTTTCAGAACAGGAGTTTCCTTTTCGAAGTTATATTACCCCACGGCCAAGGAGTTCGAAACCAATGCTGTTGGGTTGGAGAGTATAAAGACATTTGAACAATTGAAAATTTTCCCGACTGTTCGAGAAGCCATGATTAAAGAAATCAAGGAAATGTATGTTATTAAAGGACCAAAACATGGAACGAAGGAAGACCTTGTGATACATCCTACGCCATGTCAAATTGCATTTATCAGGAAAGCTAGTAAATCACGAACTATAGGTAATTTCCGGAAAGATATTGATACCAAAGTGACGACACCAGAAGAAGAAATCGCCTTACAATATAAGAAGGAGAATGAAATGAATAAACTTAAAGTATTTTCATTTTCGTCTGAGACTGGGACCGGTAAAACGTGGGCTTATTTGGCGACTATATTAAGTAAATTGAAGGAAGATGATATGAATATGTTTAAATCATCACCTAGTAAATTTGACGCTATAAAAATACAACCGGTGGTTAGATCAGTTATACTTGTCCCCACACAAGAATTAGTATATCAAGTGTTTGAAACATTAAAACGAGCCAATACTTATGATCTTGATTTGAAAGGATTACCCAAGGAATTCCAAGAATTCATGGAAAAATCAAAACGGAAACAAATTGATCCTTATAAACTTGATATACGAGCGTTTAAATGGATGGCGGGTGAACCACATACCAAATTGTTTAATGCTCTTAAACACGGCAGGATTGATGTATTAATCAGTACTCCGGGCAAACTTGCCAGTCTTGCTAATCTTCAACATGAACAGGATCCATATAGAATGTTTAAATCAACGAAATATTGTGTTGTCGATGAGGCGGATTCATTAATGGATATAACCTGGTTAGATGAAACATTAAGAATGTTAAGGAAATTCACAAGTTTAATCGATCTAGTATTTTGTTCAGCCACCATTCCTCGTGAATTCAAAAAAGTAATGCTGACTACGTTCAAGGGCGGTAAGGGAACCATTATAGATATAGTGACTCCTAAATTACATAAGATTTCTCGGAATGTGAATGTGAATATCGTCGATGCCAAATTACCTCCCTATCATGGATCAATCAATAAATGTATAGCACAAGCCTTGTATTCCATAGCACGAGACGGGACGGAAGATGGGTATGTCAAGAGAATTGTCATATTTGTCAATAAGAAACAACAAGTGGATGAAGTGATTCAATCACTCGTGGTCAAGTATCATCATCGTGAAGCTGACATTATCGGGATAAATGGGAATGATGCTATTGATTCAAGATTTGAGAAATTGGATCCATTTTTGAAACCGGCCATTAAACTCGATCAAGATTTAGATGGATCCAAAATCAAAGTATTGGTATGTACGGATCTTGTTGGACGCGGGGTTGATTTCAACGGGGTTAAAAATATTATTATTGCTGATTTACCATTCAGTTCAATTGATTTGGTTCATCGAATAGGAAGAACAGGTCGGATGGGTCAATCCGGAAGAGTCTTGATTATTGTCAATAAAAAGGCCCATAAGAATAAAGTCATGGGGATCCCACGAGCCATTTCAAAGGGAATTCCAATTGGTTGAGATCCTCATCTGGGGGTTATAAATTATATATATATATATATATATAAAGGGTATGTTATTTTTCAAAACATTTTTTATGTTATTTTCATATGGAAAATATTCATTTTTCATGATTGATTGATTGTTTATTTACTTTGGAATTCGAATTCTTAATGATGATTAAAATAGATTTTCAGACGTTAGACTTCCTAATTTATTTTGAGGAGAACATCTTTTATATATCTGACTTTTTTCGAATACGTACAATAGCAATAACAATAATATCAAACAAGGAAATCATTAGGAAATATGATCTTAACTTATTTCGTTGATCCATAATTCAAGAAATCTTTTGAGTACTAACATTAACTAATCTAGGTTTATTGTTTTTTATTTATTATTATTAGGAGAATATTAAAGGCATTGTACATAAACATATGGTCAATTCGATAAAAGTAGAAGCTATTATGCTCTATTTTAAAGGATGGGTGGCTTACTTGTAAATATAACCATATAGAAATAATAATGCTTTTAAAGCAAAATATAGATTTCAGACACCAAGAGTTTTAACATGTAGTATCACCTCAATACAATTAATATTGATAATATATATATCTATGTATATACATACGTATATTCCTTATACGATGAACGGTTATATGAACTAAATTAACTAATGAATGGATGAATAAATGAATGAATAAAAAAATATGAAGGTAATAAAATGATTACATGTATATATATATAAAAAAAAATTATTAATAGACTACCGTTGTCTAGAGCCATGCAGGATTACCTCCTTGATGAAGTTGTTGTTGTTGTTGATGAGTAGCAACTTGTTGTAACTTTGGTTTATCAGATTGGACATTCAATCCTGATTGTTGTTGATAACTTTGAAATTGGTTTACATCCTGAAGTTGTTGCTGTTGTTGCTGTTGAAGGGTGATTCGTTTGATGAGTTGTATATCTGAAAGAGCTTGTTGTTCATCCACAGGGTTCTGTTGGATTTCGTCAAGTCGAATTTGAGTTGATGGTTGAATATTATTATTGATGCCTGGACCTGAATTCATATTATTATTATTGTTGACATTGACATTGACATTATTATTATTATTATTATTATTATTATTGACATTGGTAGAATCACCATTTTCAATCTTACCTTGTTGTCGTTGTTTCTCCTGTTGGAATTTATATAATGTCCAATCAAATACATAATCATAACGATAATTTTCTCGTTTAAATAAATCACGAAATAATTTTCTTAAATAAGGATAATCTGGTTTATCATCAAATCTTAAAGTTTTAATATAATTCATATATTCCAAAAATTCATTGGGTAAACCTTTAGTCAAGACATTATTTGGAGTAGTCATTTTCTTTTCCATGATTCGATCATATTTTTGTCTCTTTGTAGCAGCTTTTAAACCTTGCCAAGGTAATGAACCACGACAAAAATAAATTAAAACATATCCTAAACTTTCTAAATCATCTCTTCTCAGTTGTTCAATCCCTAAATGAGTATTAACACTAGCATATCTTGCTGTACCAGTTAAATTTTTATTTTCACGATATGGAATATGTAAATGAGTTCTTGGATCTCTATATTTTTTGGCTAATCCGAAATCAATAACATTAACTTGTGAACCTCTTCTTCCAATCCCCATAAGGAAATTATCTGGTTTAATATCACGATGAATAAAACATCTTGCATGAATATATTCAATTCGACAAATTAATTGATCAGCCAAGAGTAATACCGTTTTATAACTGAATTTCCGATTACAATAATTAAATAAATCTTCTAATGAAGGACCTAATAAATCAATAACCATAGCATTATAATCACATTCAGTACCATACCATCTTACAAATGGAATCCCCACACCACCACTCAAGGCTTTATAAACTTTGGCTTCATATTCTAATTGAGGATGTTTGGCCTTAATGTTTTCCAATTTAATGGCAACTTCTTCTCCACTAATGATATTTGTACCTAAATAAATATCTCCAAAGGAACCAGAACCAATCTTACGACCAATACGATATTTTTTACCCACTCTTAAATCCATCTTGTATTGTATTGTATTGTATTGTATTAGATGTATGATGAGTAAAATGACTAATATGGTTTATGTGATATGATATGATATGATGATTGATCTTAGGTTGTAGTTGTGTATAAAATCGGATAATAATGAAGATGAATGAAATGGAGTAGATTACTGTAGGATGATGATGATTAGTTGTTGTGTCTATATAGAGACGCAGTAGATGACAAAGTTGATCTATTGATCTGGTGATAAGTAATGTAAGTAATTAAAAGATCAAAAGATTTGATTGATTAGGGTTAAGCGGTTACAAGAAATTGAGGAGGAGGAGGAGGAATTTTTTAATTTTTGTTGGAGAGACCAATTTTCGTTTCGGATGTTTGTTTGATGGATGAGTAGGCAAAGAAAAAAAGAAACAGCAAAAAAAAAAAGTATCACCTATGGTAATGTATGTATATGTTATGTATTGATATGTAATAAAGATTAGAGATATTGATAGAGATAGAAATCAAAATTAAAATCATTCAAGTAAAACAAATCTCTTTATAAATTTATACGAGTATTTTAATACTGGCTGAGTTAGAGTTAGCGCTGCTGGTTTTCCTACTGTTGTTGTTGTTGTTGTTTGTTTTTGTTTCCTAACTATAGTGCTTACATAAGCACACATTCATAGTATAGATGAAATCAAATGATTGTAAAACAACTTTATAATAGCAATAATAATAATAATAATAATATTGTTTCAAAGAGGATGATAAATAATAAATAACAAGTTGAAATAAAAGTTATAGAATAATTTCATATTAATTCAGATTAAGAATAAATAGATGAATAAAAATTATAATTGCACTCACATATCCTTCGTCTTTTGATTTGATTTGATTTGGTATCATGTCACTCTAATCTATTCTATTCTATTCTAATCTAATCTATTATTTTCTATAAGATATTTTAATTGATTAATTGATATTCTTTCACGTGCATCGTTACATGAAACATAATATCCGAGAATCAATCAATCATACTAAAATACTGAGAAACATTGTGGTGGTGGGTAGTAACAAAATTGAAAATGGTAGCCTTGTCATCTCATTAGATTTTTTAAAAAAACAAGTAATGATTTTTTAATCACTACCAATCAAAATTATTAAAGTGAATTAGATAAGTTTGTAATTAATAAAGAAATACAGAAGGGTTAATTTCAAATGTAAAAAAAACCTTACAACAAACTGATCAAATAAAATAAAATACAGTAATATAGTATAATAGTAAAAAGACAAAAAAAAAGATATATTAAAAATTAGTTAAATGTGACTGGTGAACCGTAATGAATAGTTTAGCTTTCTTTTAAAGAGAAAAAGCCATTTCTATTAAGGATTAGATTAAAGAATAAGGGATAGATAGATAAATAAATAATTAAAGAAACAAAAAAAAGGCAAACAAATAGAAATAAAACAAATTAATAATTAAAATCAAAAAAACTAAGAATCAACCCTTTACTTAATTCTTAATTGGAGCAGCAGTGGTTGGTTTCTTAAATTTAGCCAACAACTTCTTAAAGAAATCATTCTTTTTAGCCTTATCAACCTTACCAGCTTCTTCTTTGACTTCAGCAACAACCTTTTCAGCAGTAGTTGGAGTTTCAGTTTCAGTGGCAGCAGCAGCAGCTTCAGTAGCTTCAGCTTCTGGAGCAACTTCAGTTTCAACTTTAGCAACTTCAGTTTCAGCCTCGGTTACAACTGGAGCAGCTTCAGTTTCAACCTTTGGTTCAAGAGTTTCAGCCTCCTTTTCAACAGGAGCAGCTTCAGTTTCAACATCCTTTTCAGTAGTAAGACCTTCTTCAACAGGAGCAGTGACTTCATCTTCAGTCTTGGTGATTTCTGAAGTAGTAGTAGTAGCTTTAGTAGATGATTCTATCTTTGGAGCATCTTCTGAAGAGAAGATTTTAGAAGCTCTTTTAACTTTATCTTTAATACCCATTATTGATTGATTGATATTAATCTAGTATGATTGATAATAGGAAAGAAAGAAAGAAAGAAGAAGAAAAGAAAAAAATTAAAAATAAAAACAAATAAAATTTTATTAATGGGAATTCACCACAGTATTTATAATTCAAAATAGTTAAAAGTTAAAAGTTACCATAATAAATATAAAAATGGGGGAATATATAAATAAACATAATATAAATATAAATTAAATGACAAAGGAAAGACGAGATTAAAAGAACAGAAAAGAAAAAAAAAACAATGACTAACGTTAACTATATTTTTGGAGTTTTTATAATTCCTATTTCTTCTTATACTTGACAGTTCTTTACTTTACTTATACTTACTATACAATTCAATTCAATTCAATTCAATCCAACATCCCAATCCAATCAATCAATTGTTTGATTGATTGATATACATCTTGGAAACAATCAAATCTAAGTCGTTTGACTCATATTAGTTTTTTTTTTGTTAAGGGGGTTTCTCATTATATCTAATAGCAATCTAAATGATTTTACAAATCATCAATCAATCCTCCCATTGATTGATTTGATTGATTGATTGGACTATGACTCCTGTCATATACAACCATCAAAACTTGATCAAAACCTTTTTTAAAATTAATCAATCTCAGTCACGTCTAAAAATAAAATATAAAATTTTGAATTTTGACGAATGTATGCCCCCCTCAGCCCAAAAATAAAATAACATGCAGAGTATATTTTTTTTACAGTCAATCAATCAGTTAAGAGTTATACGTTGCGAGTTTGTTTTTACTTTATTTTGTCTTGTCTTGTCATGTCTTGTCTTGTTGATTGATTGTTAGATGTTAGTTTTCATAAAACTCGTGTATCTATTTATTTGTCCCGTTATAATTACTTCTTTCTGTTCTTTTTACCGGTAGTAATTATTTATTTTTAATGATTCAAATGACACAAAGTAGTAAGCCGTGTCTTTCTTTTATTTAGTGATCACACTACTCTTTTTTTTTTTCTTTAATGCGTAGATTAATCTGTACTTGAAGGTATTTTATTAAAATCCATCCATCATAGGGTTGAAATATCAGACTGTAAGAGAAAGATAGATTAATTGATGAAAGATTGGTAGTTTTGATTATTAATATTAATTATACACTATGTGATGATAATTTAAAATGGGTTGATATGTAAAGAAAAAAAAAATATCCGGGTAATTCTTATTTATTTTTATTATTGTTGTTATGAACAACCACACAATAATAAAATTCAAAACATCATCACAATACAATACAACTACATATCCATTTCATTTCATTTCATGTTATATTGTTTTATTACTTGAACCATCCATCTATCCGTCTAATTATATATGTATATGTATGTATATCTCATGTAATCTTTAACCAAAGTAATATATGTAAATATAAAATATACTTACTTACTTTGCCTCTTTGTTTCAAATAATCAATCTCTCAGCCGTACTTGCCGTAACACGTTACTTTATGATACGTTTTTTTGGCTTAACACAGTATGGATTTTTCTAGATTTTTTTTTTTTTGATCATCTGACTTTTTTTTTTTTGGTACAGACACACACACTTTCTTTCCCTTCGTCTCATTTTAGCGGTATGGATGTTATTATTTATTGAAGAAAAAAATAGGTCGTGTCCAATCTCCCGAAATGTAAACAAATCAAAACTCCATATACGCCATAAACATAGATATCTATCTAATTAGTTAGTTAGTTATTCAATTGGTTAATCTTATCAGACCTCACCCATATTGGTCATCATATCCTACCATCAATACATCGGCATTATGTCTCCATCAGCACCAATACCATCATCATCATCAACATCAACTTCCTCCTTATCTTTGACGACGATGGCGGGACCATCAAACCTAATTCCAACTGGTACCATATCAAACTCATTGTCAAATTCAAATTCATCATCACTAAGGTCAACAGCATCATCGTATCAACTAAAACGAATAGAGTCTCGCTTGGAACTATTATCCCAATCCCTCTCCAAATCAACACTTGTATTATCATCATCTACACCTCCTCATCAACCATCTATCGCGTCATCAACAACAACAACTCCTTCATCTTCATCAGCATCCGGGCCCATTCGGAAACCATTGACAAAACTTCATTTGAATAATATAGACTCCACTTCCAAAATATCAAAACTGTATCATAATCATCATAATAATAATCAGAAACATAGTCATACGAATACCCAATTAAAAATTAAACCATCTCCACCTGAAGCTAATAATCTACCTGAATCTTCCATCAAATCATCTAGTATTTATTCTAGGGAAATATCCATGAAATCATCATCCATTAAATCTTCTGTTTCTACAACAACTATATCTAATCATAAATATTCATTACATGATTCATCCAATAATAATAATAACAACAAATATACATTACAAGATTTCGAATTAGGTAGGATTCTAGGAAAGGGTAAACTTGGTAAGGTATATTGTGCCAAACATTTGAAATCAGGATATGTTGTTGCCTTGAAAGTCATGTCTAAGGATGATTTAATTGAATTACATTTAGAAAAACATCTTAGACGAGAAATTGAAATCCAAGCTAATCTTATTCATCCACAAATCTCTCGATTATATGGTTATTTTTATGATCATAAGAATATTTATTTGATTTTGGAATATAGTATTGGAGGAGAACTTTATCATCATTTGAAATCTTATAGAAAATTTGATAATATTAAAAGTTCATATTATATTTATCAAGTTACAATGGCATTAATTTATTTACATTCAAAATCAATTATTCATCGTGATATTAAACCCGAAAATATTTTATTATCAAATAATAATATTATAAAATTAAGTGATTTTGGTTGGTCAGTTTCAACTTGTCCAACATCATTAAATCCTCAACCCAAGAAAAGATTAACAATTTGTGGAACTTTAGATTATCTTTCTCCTGAAATGATTGAAAGTCAAGAACATGATTATCATGTTGATATTTGGTCCCTTGGAATTTTATGTTATGAATTCTTAGTGGGGAAACCTCCATTTGAAGAAATTGATAAAACGGCAACTTATAAAAGAATTGTTAAAGTTGATTTATCATTCCCCGATTATATTGATCCCGATGCTAAAAATTTGATTCTTGCCCTATTACAGAAATCCCCCACTTCAAGATTATCACTTGTTGAAGTTTTGAATCATCCTTGGATCTTGACTTATAAACCTTTATGGCCTACGCAGGAAAGATCTTAATTTAAAGAATATATTAAATATATATATATAAATTCTAATTTAATCCAAATGAAATGAATTATAATCATTCTCAACTTCTAATCCTACATTATAATTCAGATAATATATCAACCCCCAAGGAACATAAAATTAAACTAAAGGACCCCAAACAAACGGTAAGATGAATTTCAATCCTATGCTTGATTCTGCAACCATTGCTTGTAAAAGATCCTGATCTCCATTCGTACCTGCAAATGCTATCAACGTGGAAAATAATTTAATTATTGTTCCTATAACTCTTGATACAATAAAGGAATACGATTGAATGAATAATACCACCATTGATTTCTTGTATGAACTGATTAACTTCTCACTTGGTTCTTGGCCAATATGGTTTTGAAATAATATAAAATAGATAAGAATAACCATATCATGGGGAATATCCAACGCAATACTCGCAAGGGAAAGATGACAATTCCAGATAATAATTCTAATGACTCTTGAATAATACTTTCATGATCTTGATTATGAGAATAAGTATGGGTTTTATTATCAATAATTGCCAATACTAATTTTTATTAATAAATTAGATATTAATAATGTTAATGCGATTATTATTGATCGTTTAGGTAACTTTCTTTCAGGTTTTGGATTCAGAGTCTGATAATAAAAGATTGAAAATCCCATTGAAAATAATAAAAAGTAAAACTTTTGTAAGAGTCTAAACACTTCATCCACCACCACCAAACAACAACATATAATTAATGATTTTAGGAATGAATTAAATTGAAAATTGTTTATCAAATAACTAAGAATTAAATGAAACGTATCAATGGCACAATTGGGAATGAAAACATAGTAAGTCAATCTCTTGGAAAGTAATAGAGTACATAGTCCTTGTATTTTAAGTTCCCAAATGAATTAGATGTCTTCATTGGTATTGATATTTCTTTGATATTTGCGTCGATAGGAGGTGCTATATAAACACAATATAATTCTGAAGTTTTTATAGGAAATTTAACTTTAGTATGTTTGTCATAATCATCCTCATTATTATTAAAGCTAATATAATCATTATAAATCTATTTCAAATCCCTTTTTAAGAATGATATTAAATTTATTTGCTTCAAAATCAAAAATTGGAATAGGTTCGTTAATTTCTGTATCATAAATTCGATAATCATAGATAGTTTTATTATCTTGGTAACCATTATTATAATGATCAAACTTGGGGAGACTTTGAAAATTAGGCCAATCTAAATATCTAAAGATTAATATTGGAGATTTAAATTTGAAATAGGTTCATTATCAGTTGTAGTGACTGATTCGATATGGATACTGATTGAAGTATTTGTTTTATATCCATCAAGTCGTTTAAGTAATCGACATGAAACTCCAATGGATTCGAAATTTAAATTTGAGGTGGGGTATATTGCAACAATTGAATTTGATAAGCAAAGTATAGCAATAACTATCAATTGAACACACCTTCGAAAGGTATACATCTGCAACAAATTAGTTAATTGATAAATAAAACAATTAACCAATTGTTCTACGAAATATTTAATAGAAATTGAAACAATTGGGGATTATCATTGGTTTATAAACAAATGATATTTATAGTAGTTTTTAAACTTTATACTTTTTAATATCAACCCCGGTAAAAAAAGGTTATTTAGAAGAACCGGTTGTTACGAAATTTCAGAAATCGTTATACTTAAGAATTGAAATTAATGTTGTACATTGTCAAGACTATTCCAAGTTATTTAGAGGGATGCCAAAAAATATCAACCATATCAGGCAATTCATTATATTTTATACATTATTTCTCAATTTTATTCTTATACAGTATATAAAATTTACCTATAATATTGAATACACTCTCTCAATGTTGAGCAAATGCTGTACCTCCATTAGCTACACCCTGTTGCTGTTGCGGCTGGGCTTGTTGTTGGCGCTGCAACTGAAGTTGTTCCTGCTGCTGTTGTCTCTGCCTCAACATCAACATCTGTTGCTTCTGTTGCAATTGAAACAATTGCTTTTGGAAACTCTCCTGTTGTCGAGCATTATATTGAGCCGTGGTCACAATCGCCCTCAGCGGTGCCCTGACTTGATAAATCTCTCCTGGAATTGAACTAAAAGTCTGCGTGGGAGAATCATAACTCGTGTTGGGTGCTGCATCCACATTGATTAATGCACATCGACCTTGTAAACCTCCAATCGATCCGGAGATGGCTTGCGTGGCCAAAGTCTGCTGTTGCTCAGCTCCTTGGCCAGATAAACCGGTTGATGCACCACCAGCATTGCCACCAGATGTCCCATTACTGTTGTTATTTGCCGATGTTTGACTGGGATGTAATTTAATTAAGGAATTGGCATAAAACTCACGACCAGCTAAGAATCGATGTCGATACCTCACAGGTAACATTATCTTTCTTTCCAATGGGATAGGATTATTCTTCGACAATCCCTCCAACACCAAATGTGTTTCTTCGTCAGGATAAAGAATCTTATTGTAATTCAAATTACCATCACCATTGACATCCTGACCACCATGGAATACAGCATTCTCTCTTCTTTGGGCGGCCAAAGCATTGTTTGCAGCTATCTTGGCTTGATTCCTCTTCTGGTATTGCTGTAACAATACATCATATGGTGCACTTCTCCCAAGAACTGCTCGCTTGGCACCCATGGGATGCGTCTTACATGTCAATGACCTTGCACAATAGCCACCTGACGACAATGGCACTCCACATTGCTTTTCAACATCGACTGGACCTTTGGGTTTGGCCACGGGTTTGGGCTTAACTTGCTTCTTCTTCCTTTTATCAGAGCCAGCTGAGGAATCATAATCATTGTTATCAATATTTCCATTTGTCGGCGTATTGTTATCGGAGGTGTTGTTAGTACTAGTGACCGCTGTTGTACTGTTGTTGGTAGCGGCTACAGCTGCAGCGGCAGCGGCAGCTGCTGCGGCTGCTGCTGCATTGGCAGCTTCCTTTTCCTTTTGAGTTTGGGATTTCTTATATTTCTTCTTTGGTTTAGCGGTCGTATTTGAATCTGGACCATTTGATGGAGTCCCAGGAACTGGCGTTGAATTCCGAGATGAGTCAACAGATGATGTCTCAAGGTCTAAGAATTGTCTGCCTCTCTTCCTCTTGTTGATCATATTAGAACTATTGGCACTATTAATTGTACTTTCTTGAGTATCAATATTGGATTCTTCTTGCTTCTTCCGTTTCAATTCAAGACACTTGGTATAATGATTTGTCAAACTTGCCTCCCCTATTGGTCTATTACAAGAGTTACAGATTCTATATTTGATATTTGTTGCCAATAATGAATTATCAGGTCTTGAGTCAGTAATATATGACGATTTACTGATATTTGATCTTGAGTCTTCAGCTATACTGATATTAATCTTTTTTGCTAAATAAGATCCAAAGTCTTTCCAAATGATAGATTTCTTATTTGTACTGTTAGTCGGGGTAGAAGCAGATTCTGTGCCCGAGTTATTACCAGTAGAATTATTATTAGTATTGGTAGTAGCAAAATTGGTACTATCAGAATTATTAAGTGAACGTAATGAAGCTAATGAGATTACTTGTTGTGCTCTAGTGGTTGTTGACATATCTTTGTTTGAATTGTTGAAATCTAGGTTTGATTGGTGATATATTGGAAATGGTATCCTTCTTGGATGTGGTGGCTGCTGTGATGTGGTTGGTCTTGTAGTTGTTGGTTAGTTCAGTGTATACTTCTCTATGAAAATTATATTTATACTATAAGTATAAGGTTTCCTTCCAGTAAGTACTCGTCAATGTTGACCTGCTTCTATAACGAGTTGACTATTGTGATTCTTGAAGTTGATGGGAATATATATTTTATATAAAATAATTAATAGATAAGCCTATATAGAACAAAATGTTTTGAAGTTTTTGAAAGTTTACTCCTTTTGTTCTGAGTTTTTTTTGACGGTCAACTTTTGTGAGAATCATTGTAAAGTAACTCTAACCTTTAGAGACAAGACTTATCATCGCTTCATCAATACATACATCATGTTAAGAAGACCAGCAACTACTATAAAACTCACTCCAGAGGATATATTAGAGTATGACGATACGGTGGCTCAACAACAACAACAACAACAACAACAACAACATCAACAACAACAACAACATCAACAACAATTACATAACGACCAAGCTTTGCAAGAACAAATAAATAGCTCAGGTATAGACTTAAATTCTAGCTTCAAGGCTACATCAGCATCTCGTGATGCTAGAATAGGTGTAAACAGAAAAGGCTCGTCAAATTAAATTAACTAAAGAGCTAAAGAGTAAGTCTGTCTAAGAGGAAGGATCATAAATGGAATTCCTGAAAATCCTTCCACCAATAGCTCCATTATAGATATAGGCAATGACATCATTGATATATTTATCTTCTACATCCTTCTCGTGATACACTAACTGTCTGCCCCTATCTTTAAGCTTTATGATTTGACATATTTTTTGATCAAGCTTCTTAGCAAAGCCACTATGACAAGTTTTGACATGACGGTAATAACTAAGAAGACGATTTTCTTTACTTTTCCAACATCCAATTTCACAGACAGTGGTACAAATTGGGCAAGATATAGCTTCCTTGGGAGGTCCTTTTTTGAAAGGAGTCCACTTTGGATTCTTTAATAGCTTCTTTGCATTTATATTCTTTTGTCTTTCGGTGAGTTCTCTCACACCATTCTTAACCTCGTATTCTTGAAAGTCGTTAGCGTTGTACATAGCATGATTGCAACCTTCAGGAGCCAAAAAACTGGATGGAAAAATTCCATGAATTAAAGTTAAATGAGATAAATATGAAGAGTTTTTGTATGGGTAAAACTCAACTTGTTTACAATAAGAACATAAACCTGACGTTGATTCAATAAGATATTCATTTGTTTCTGAAAGTTCAAGTCTGATGTATTGTGGTTCATATGGTCTTTCAGCATTAAATTTCTGGTTCAAAACATAATCAACATTGGTGATTGATCCCTTAAGTTCTTCAACTAATCTGCAATATTTTGTTCTGGTCTTGACACAATCAATTCTAAGTCTTTCTTTATCGTGTGTATGAGGTATTTTAACTTTTCCCACTGGTGAAACGAATGGAAGTCCCGGCTCAGGTGGTGTATTGTTAGTGAAACAGGGTGATTCTGCGATGGTTTTATAAATTGTTCCTTGGTAGCCTTGCTTATAATTAATTCTATATGCAGCTAAACATTCCACTTGGACAGAATCATCTTCATTGAACGATACAAACTTGTCGTTGACCATTTGGAAATGAGACCGAGGTGGTTTTGGTTGCTTCTTTTTAACTGGTGTAGCATTTGGTTCATCTTTTGGTTCATCTTCTGGTTCAATTTCTGGTTCATCTTGTGGTTGAGTATCTACTTGAATAATTACTTTAGTTTTTCTTCCCTTCTTTTTTGGGGTCAAACTTTTTGTGCTCGTTTGGTTTGTTCTGGTAGCACCAATTTTCAACTGTTTAGATCTTGGGGTTTCACTCATTTCAACGTATTCGGCCACAAGCAGAGTAATTTGTTCATCAATTGTAAGTTCAGCTTCACTGGTTTCAATATCATCAATCTTCTCATTGTCGAAACTGCAAGCGATCTCGTTGGCTTGAATTGGTAATTCTTCAGTAGATGCTTCAGCAGGATTTGTGGAGTCATCTAATTCTTCAACCATTTCATCTCCAGTAAGATCAATCGTATCCATTTGATTTTCATTAACGTATTGATTTTCAGAATTAAAGTCGACATCATTATCGTATTGATTTTCAGAGTAAAGGTTGACATCATTGTCGTCAATTATCAATTCATCTTGATTGACATTCTCAATAGAAGCGTCGGTAGTATATATAAAGTTGTCTAATGCTTCAATTCTATCAACTCCAACAAAAGGCAATGGGGCAATTTGAAATCCATCAAGATATTGATTGTTAAAATGATAGACGAACTCGTTATAGTCCAGTATTAAAGCATCTTGGTTTCCTGCAGTGATGTTTCTGAGGAAATCGAATCCTAATTGTGCGACAGGTCGACCAATTTCAAAATCAGCATTTGCAGCATTATTAACACCACCTATGATTGTGTCATTAGAATCTGTTGAAGTACGTTGCTGTCTAACAGCGCCAAAGACCCTGTCATCAGTTCCCTGTTGTTCTAAAAATGGAACATTGGATTGCGATGTAACATTGGATATGATATTTGGGCCATAGACATAAGTTGGCTGCCATTCAGGCCAAGTTCCATCTGTATGTGGTTTGTTATCTAAACTAAGAGTGTGAGGTTGACAATTAGGAACGATCTCGTCATTAGATTCTTTTACCTGGAAGTCATTGTCCTGATTATTGATAATTGACAGTGCAAACAGATTAGTGGTTGCAAATTGACTTTGTTGGTTAGCCAAATTCAGTGGATAAGTTAGTTGATCTCCAAGCAAGTTATTCAGTTGGTCATTGTCACCTGCTGGTTCGAGAGCACTATCGTCCCACAACCCAATGTACGTTGCAATGTCAAAAGAATTTGATTGATCGTTTTCGTACGACATTCTTTTTGGTTTTCTGCTTGATTATATGAATTTGTCATTTTATTATTTTAAATGATATTAAGCAGAAGGTCTCAGGTTTATGCATATTTCAAGTTTGCATACCAATATTTTGAAAGGTTTGTTACGCTACAAACAATGTTATTAAAGTTGTCTTAAAATTTTGCAGCATACCAAAAATTGGACCAGAGAGTTTTAAATAACTTATAGTTTCCCATTTTTCTTGCTATGCTTGTTGTCGTCGAGTATTGGCCAGCTAGATATTGAGAATATCTTTAAATTCTATTAAATATAAGCTATTAGATAAGTGATATTTGCTGTAGTTCTAATTGACTTTTCTGAAGATGAAAATTGCAAAATTGGGGTTTATTTGAATTGAATTTTTTTCCTGGGGTAACTCAAATTTAAATTTCTGCTCATTGGCAGAATCGATTGACTCAATCCAAGTTTAGAAGCTTTCAGCTATATGAGGTAATATAATACTACGATAGTTATCATCCAGACCGTAGTCTACCAGCAATACACTTGGAAAGATCCTTTTCTTTGAGGTATAAGGCATATTCTATAGTTTTGCATAAAGACTAAACCTAGAGACCAAAAAAAAGTTTTTTGCAATTATAGCAAAATAAATTTCTGTTTAATTATTATTACTTTGTTTTCAATAAAAGTGAAAATCTTGTCGTTACTTTTTGAAAAAGAAATTAAATATTGAAGGTTATTTAAAATTATTAATCTTGTAGAATAAAAAGTCTTCTCCTTTCGTATATTGACAACCATCTATCGAATCAGATTATTGTATATGTAATATTATTACATTAATCCTGCACATGTCTAAATAATATTTTTTTTTCTTTTTCATCGCAGCCATTACAGTTTTGTTAAAGTTTTCAAATGAGAGAGATCTTAGTATGAAATATAGGAAGATAATATATTCACCTTGACTATTCAAGTATAAAAGATGGCAGGCTCTGGGACCTTTATATTTGCAGTCTGTAGTATTATCTACTTGCTGTCAGGCGGACGTTGGTCCTTAATAGTAGCAGCTGTCGTGGGTTCGTTTGTATATCAATATGACAAACTGAATAAACCACAAATTTATAATCCAACTCCAGTCATCGAGTTAAAGTCCAAACCAAAGGAATCTCCGATATATGCTATTGATTTCACATCTACCACATTCACACCTTCAACTACTTCACAAATACCAAAGTCGGTTCCCTTGATCAAATCTAGATCAAAAAGAGCACCAAGAATAATAAAAGCATCAAAACCTTTTCAAATACTAGATAATGGACCATCATTATCGAGATCAAGTGTTAATTTATTAGAATCACAAATATATATATTCTATACCACTTTAACAGGTTCATCACACAGAGTGGCCAAAAATTTACAAGAAAAACTTGAAAGTTTAGATAAATTACAAAATAAACCAAAATTACTAAGTTTAGATGATGATGTTGATGATCTTGAAGAATATTTCTTGAAGACTCCAAAAAACGGTGATAATAAAAGTATTTATGTGTTAGTATTACCATCTTATGAAACTGATTCTCCAATAGATTATTTCCTTGAACATTTGAAAGAAACTTATAATGATTTCAGGGTTGATAAATACCCAATGAGATCTTTATTAGGATTTGCAGTGTTAGGTTTGGGGGATTCTGAATCTTGGGCAGGTGATAAGTTTTGTTATCAAGCAAAATTAAGTGACAGATGGATGGGTAAATTAGGAGCTAGAAGATTATTCCCTGTAGGTGAAGTCTGTATGAAATATGAGGGTGAACCAAAAGCTAATGAATGGATTCAAGGTTTCGCTCAATTATTGTCTGATGATGAACCATTCTACATTGACGAGAGTGATGATGTAGACGACAGTGATAAAGAAGATGAAGTAACTGATGATGCTGATACTTTGGTTGATGTTGAGGATATGGGTGATATTATAAGAAAATCAGGTACAAAGGGTCTTGCAGGAAGCTCCAGCAATGAAGAAGTCAAACAAATGGTAGCCAAAGATTCACCAACATATAAGTCATTAACCAAACAAGGATATGTCATTGTTGGTTCACATTCAGGAGTCAAAATATGTAGATGGACGAAGAGTGCCTTAAGAGGTAGGGGTTCATGTTATAAATTTGCATTTTATGGTATTAAATCTCACTTGTGTATGGAAACAACTCCATCATTAGCATGTTCTAATAAGTGTGTATTTTGTTGGCGTCATGGTACAAATCCAGTAGCAAAACTGAATTGGAGATGGGAAGTGGATCCACCCGAAAAAGTCTTTGAAGGAGCTTTACAAGGTCATTATCAAAAGATCAAACAAATGAGAGGGGTTCCAGGGATTCAAATGGATAGATTCCAAGAGGCATTCCAAGTTAGACATTGTGCTTTATCATTAGTAGGTGAACCTATTTTCTACCCTCATATCAATGAATTCGTTGGTATGTTACATGAAAAGCATATTTCTTCGTTTTTAGTTTGTAATGCTCAACATCCAGATCCATTGGCCAAATTAGCAAAGGTTACTCAATTATATGTTAGTATTGATGCACCAACTAAAACAGACTTGAAGAAAGTTGATCGTCCATTAAATAGTGACTTTTGGGAAAGATTAATGGCTTGTTTGGATATCTTAAGAACTATTCAAAGTCATCAACGTACTGTTTTCAGATTAACTTTAGTAAAAGGATTTAATATGAGTGATATTGAAAGCTATGCGGATATGGTGGCTAGAGCCTTACCCTCCCAAATTGAAATTAAAGGAGCTACTTTCTGTGGTTCATCAGCATCCAATGGTAATCCATTAACTATGCAAAATATTCCATTCTATGAGGAATGTAAAGATTTCGTTGTCAAATTATGTAATGAATTACAATCAAGAGGTCTCAATTATGATATTGCAGCAGAACATGCTCATTCATGTTGTATATTGATTGCGGATACCAAATTCAAAATCAACAATAAATGGCATACTCATATCGACTATCCTAAGTTCTTTGAATTGTTGGAAAGTGGTAAAGAGTTTGTTGATTTAGATTACGTTAAAGAAACTCCAGAGTGGGCTGTTTGGGGTTCGGATGAAGCAGGGTTTAATCCTCAAGATACAAAGTTTGATAGAAAGGCTGAAAAGTTGAAGAATAAACTCGAAAGAGAAGAACAATCTCGTAAAGTACTTGAACATCAGAAGATTCAATAGGTGTTTCTGTTTATACAAGCGTCAATATATATTTTGTACAATAAGAATCGTAAAAGTAATAGTTGCTAAAACCAAAACCATACCCGTAGATATCTTTCAATTTTTCTTTTTTTTTTGCGTCACAATACAAGCTTTGATTTTTCGGAACGCCAAAATCTTAACTGATATTATTATGGTATGACGTGGTGTTCTTGTTATCTCCAGTATGACATTATCTTATTCAAAGACAAGAACTATGTCCGCCCAAGAATCTAAGAAGGGGAAAAAGATAGCCTTTATCCATCCAGATTTGGGAATAGGGGGTGCCGAAAGGTTGGTGGTTGATGCGGCTGTTGGCCTTCAAGAACTCAATAATGAAATCATAATATTCACGTCACATTGTGATAAAACACATTGCTTTGAAGAAGTTAGTAGTGGAAAACTAGATGTGGAAGTGATTGGAGACTTTCTTCCAACCAATGTTTTAAAGAGATTTCATATCCTCTTTGCAATCTTAAGACAGTTGTATTTAACCATTCGATTGATTGGATCAGGTAAAGTCAATGAATACGACTATTTTATTGTTGACCAATTATCATTCTGTATTCCATTATTGAGTGTTTTCAGTAACGAGAATTGTCGAGTTTTATTCTATTGTCATTTCCCTGATCAATTGTTAGCTAAGAAGGAAGGGTTTTTAAAGCAATTATATAGAGTTCCATTTGATGCTATAGAAGAATGGACAACCGGGTTCAGTGATAGAATTGTGGTTAATTCTAAATTCACTAAGGGGATATTTCATCAAACATTTAAGAACTTGAGTAATGTTGATCCTGGTGTCATATATCCATGTGTTGATACTGAGATAGAAGAAAATAGAGACTCCGATAAAGAAGTACAAACATTTTTCAATGGTAGTAGATACTTCTTATCAATTAATAGATTTGAAAAGAAGAAAAATATAGAATTGGCTATTAAATCATTTGCCAAGTCCAGGAAGCTCTTACATGGGCTGATTAAGCCAAGATTGGTTATAGCTGGAGGGTACGATGCAAGAGTGCTAGAGAATGTTGAGTATTTGAATGAATTAACTAGTTTATGTGATACATTGAAATTAACTAGTTTTACAATAAGAGGGAAATTAATCATTATGCCACCATCAACAGATATATTATTCTTACCATCAATCAAATCTTCCCTAAAATCATCGTTAATAAAGTATGCCGAATTGTTATTGTATACCCCTTCATTTGAACATTTTGGTATTGTACCAGTTGAAAGTATGCTTTTCAAGACGAGTGTATTGTGTGTGAATAATGGAGGTCCGATTGAATCTGTTGTGAACTATGATGATAAGAATTTAAATATTGCTACGGGATTTACAGAAGAACCAGACCATGAAAAATGGGCGAAGATAATGATAAAGTATTATAATGACCTTGATCCGGCTGTTAAAGCAAGACTTGGGGATAATGGTTATGACCGTGTTTTGAGTAAGTTCTCACGAGAAGAAACCAGCAGGTCCTTCGTAAGAAATTTGGAGGAAACTAACTCTTCTAAAACTTATCTGAAGTTATTGATATCTCGATTAGTCCAATATTGGCAACTTCATACTGTCATTGTCATTGTTGCAATTGTTGTATTCAGGTACATATTTATTTAGATCATAGTCATCAGCACTAGATACAATAATGAAGTTGTCACAATTAAAGAACGTAAACGAAATCCCCAAACTCAATTGAAAGATTAAGATAATTGAACGTTCATATCGAATTCTTAAATCCGCTCGATGAAATATTAGACCAGGATGTGATTAAGTTAGTTAAGGGTATTACTCCAATGACAATGCAGATTTATTTATTTATGTATCGTATATAGAACTATAACCTAAAATAACATTCTAAAATCAAATTAGCATAAAATATTCCACCAACTGTTGCATATTGCTAATATCCAGTATTTGGCTTGCCGAACATAAATTGTATAACAGGAATTCCTCAGTTTATCAACCAAAGAAATAGCTTGCTATTGATTTTATTATATAGTAAATAAAATGACTAAATTTTATATGATTAACAAGAAGAATTTCTTAGAACTAGTTCGCTGTTTCCACGAGAGTCCATTAAGCGAGGGCATATTTGAATTTATTTGAAAATATCCTTAATTGCCTTCCAAACGTTTAATTTATTGTCCGTTCCATGTCTAGTTATAAGTAAAGGAGTTCCTGAAATACCAGATCCTCGACTTGAATCATCACCAAACAAATTCAAAAACGAAGATGAATTAGTTGATTTCTGGGCAATCAGTAATTCACCGTTGATGCCTTTGTTTTTCTCATACCAACTATGAATATTTCGAGGAAATAAGGCAAGACTTCTCTTGTAAGATTCTTTTATCTCTTGAGATGTGATAAGTTTAAACTTATGTAGATGAGAAGAAGGACTTTGTAAATTATAATCCCTAATTGATCCATTCAATAATTTAACTCTTGCTTCTAAATAATCCAAATCAGATTGTGCTAAGTTATGTGGATCATAAGTTGAATTCAATGTAGGTAGTTTAAAATTGTATGCATTAACAATGATTTCCAAAGTTGAAGTAGAACTATTAATGGTTGAAGTAAGACTAGATTTATTCACCAACCATTTGAACCATAGATCATCTAGGTGATATCTAAATCTCTCAATATTAACACTAATTGATTGTTGGGATTCGATCCATGGTGGTAAGACCTCTTGATTATTAAGTACTTGATTCATAAAATAATTAGAATCTGTACAATTCTTCAAATGTTCAACATCCAATGGTTTCCCTCGAACATGGACCATTTCTGGTGAATCAAACTGACCGGTTTTTTGATTGATGGCCGCATTGATTTTATTACTTGCCATACTATTGACTAAATCAAGAGTTGTACTTGGATTATTTGTATTTATTAACATTGAAGGACCCAATAATCTCTCTCTATACAATTCTCTGAAATTATCATCTTCCAGAGTCGTTATCTTACTGTTCTTCTCCTCTTCCTTGATTTGTTCTTTTTTCAATTTATATTCAAGACTAGATTCTTTGGCATTTAAAACTTTCTCCTTGAATGGAACTGGTGGAGTCATGATTCTATTTGGATTTACACCTAAGCTACCCACCGGCTTGGCTTTCGGTTTCAGATCAACTATCATCCGTAGATTGGCATCATAAGTCGTTTCACTTCCCTTCCAAGGTACAGCCTCGTATATATCTCTTGCATGTTTGTTAGATTTTAATAATGGCTCGCTTTTAACGTAGGCTTTAGCCTGAATTATGGTAGAAGAATCTTGATCACCATATTTATATTTGTCATAAAGTTGTTTCAACTGAGGGTCGGCATCCATCATGGATTTTGAAGTCGTAGAAGCCAACTTTTCTTCCAAGATTTGAGTGAATCGATGTGCTAATGCTGAATTATTATCATCTTGACTTTGACTTTGACTTTGATCTTCCTCCTTGGAGGGTGGGCTACTTGACGTAAGAGTGGATTTATACCTGGAATATGATAGAAGTAAACATTGGGAACAATTTCGAGTATGGATAGAAGGTAGAGCCGACTTGGTTAGCATGAATTCTTTATATGTATGTAATTGAATTGAATATGTTAATAATCATGAATTAGTAAGTACATCATTTTTTAAACTTTTTAAAGATCAATCGGAGTCGCAACCGTCTTTTTTTTTTGTTACAGCTGCCAAAAATGTTTGAAAGTAAAGATATATATATTTATTGTTTCAAAGTAGAAGTATAAATGTCTAGAGAGCAGTCTATAATACAAAGCACTACTAAAGAGGATAAATAAAACCTAAGAAAAGGTTCAATCATGATGAAATAAAAGAAAAGATGAAATGAAATGTATGCAAAACTGTTGTGTGAAAAAAGTAAAATAAAAAAAAGATAGAGACAGATATAAGGAAACAAGAAGGAAAAGGTAACGAACAGATAAAAAGAAAGCAAGAATATACTAACGATCCACGTTAGTAAAGTGGTATGATTGATTGAAATGATTGTGGGTGGAAAGCATTTGGTATTATAATGCGTAAAAGATTAGGATGGCAGAACCAAAGACAATTGACATGAGGAGTATGAGTTTCAAGATGTACCCAACCACGTACTCTTTTCTGCCCCCGGCACTAATGATCAATTGCTTTTCTATATCGATATCATCCATTAATTTGACTTTACCATACTTGTTATAGATTGGTGATTTGAAATTATTATAATAAGGATTAGCATCTTGTTTAAGTATATTGTTCAACGAGACGGAATTGACAGAGTCGACTGAGGCTATTGAGTTTATTGAATTGGAATGCGTTCTTGGAGTTGAAGAAGAAGCTAATGAATTCAATTCTACTTCAGTAAGGAATGGTTGATGTGGAGTTAACATGGGGAAATGAGAAGTTGACGCTGCTCTTGATCTATTAGATCCTGGGTTATTGGCGGCGGTAGGTATTGAGTTATTGGTAGTATTTGTGTTGTTAGTTGAAGGGTGGAAAGCCACGGTGGTATATCTTCTTTGAGAACCATGAGGATGGTTATTGTTAGCATGATTATTATTGTTATCGCTAGTAGTAGAAGTAGTACTTAAGATTGAAGTTGAAACATTTTTATGTATGGTTGGGAAGGCAGAAGGAGGTGTATTGGAAGTGGATGTAGTAGAATTACTAACATTACCAGCAGAAGCTTGAGTATCACCGGTGGTATTATTCTTTATATTGTTTGAAGGCATGGAGGAATATTGATTGCTGCTTTTGACTTTCTCGAAACGAGGGGGGGTTAACTAAAAAATCTCCGAGATAAAAGATTAGGAAAAAGATAAAGCAAAATATAATAAAGGTTAAGGACAACTTTATATTTGGGAAGGTAAATTGCTATGACCTTATCTGATAAAGTATATATCTCTTTTAAAGCTCAGTGTAAAGAAAAGAATTTGTTGTTTATAAATAGTGTTTATTTAAATAAATTAATTTTAATTTAGAGGGGTGGGGGGTAAGGAAAAAAAATTTCTAATTTAATTTTTAATTTTAGATATCATGTTAATAATTTAGATATGAAGCTTTATGTGTCTACAGATTTCATTTCGTTTACGTTTCCATTTCCATTTCTTATGGGGGGAGGGGGGGTCTCTTGGTTATTGATAATGATCTCGTCAATGGATGTTGTTGTTACTGTTACTATTGATTTCTGTTCTACATAAAACCTCGTCATATAAAGTATCTGGCCAGCAGACAAACTTCTACTAGACTAGAGTACTAGATATTATGCTAAAAGTCACAGACAATACTGTTCATAACTTGAAATTGATTTCAGCCTTACATGCTACTAATTAAATTTAATTTGTTTTGTGTTGTTGTTGTCTAGTGAGGCGTTTACATTATCGCTAATCAAATCCATAGAAGAAGATATCTTCATTATATGGATACAATAATCTGTATATATATACTACAACCTATTTCCTTATAGACCTGTAGGAAGAACCATGTTTCTAAATTATTCCAAGTGTGAATTGAATCCAAAGTTGCATTTGTTTTTATACGAGCGTAGGTGTGACATTTCTCTGATTCCTCGAAGAAAACTGGTTTTAATTCCCTTTTTCCTTTTTTTTCTTCTCTAGTTACTCTTATATCCTGTCAATTTTGAGATCCTCAAACAGGTTCAATAACCACTCTATAAGATCTTTGCCTATTGTCAGAAGAGCTGTCATATTTGACCGCCTTTCTGCTTACTGAGCCCCCCACCTGTTTCTTTTTCTTTTTGGCTGATTGGTGCCGCACCATTTTACCATTAATCCTGGTAGCGCGGTTCTTGAAACTTTTATTTAGTTGGTTTACTCTAGATTTAATACATGCTTTATATTCTTACTAAGATCCTTAACTTCATGGTTTATGATATGCCGAAATAACTAGAGTCTCTATGTATACCTAGCATTTTTAAGTTTTATCATATATTTGACAGAAATGTTTACTAAAATTTAAATCTCATTTAAAGTATATTGAATATAACAATTCCTCCTAGATAAAGTACCCTAACCTCCAACGGAGGCTTCTACTTCCCAGTACTTGTAACAATCAGATATTATAGATCCTAATACCAATTACGTCTCTTGAGTCATGATATATCTTTCCTTCAGTCTATCCTATCTATATATCTTATTGTATAGTGATAATTAGTTATGTCGTGTCCACCAGCCAAAAAAAACATAAGAAAAAAAAAAACAGCGGTGATTTTTCCCATTCAAAATTTGGTGGTGATAAAAGTCGATTTTAATCTCCATTTGAAAAACTTAAAGATTAGAGGCTTTCAAATCTATATACATTTGATCAAAGGTCTTTTGCATTTACATATAGACACATAGCACAACAGACCTACTAGCCATGTGGATTATTGATTGGTGTATGTATTTAATACTTTTTTAATTCCCTTCAAACCCAACCCAAATGGATTGGATCATGATTCGATTTGATTTCACAAGAAACAACACCTGATGAGGTGTTCAATTATCGCCATCCATTTGTTTTATTTGATTGATTCAAAATCCAATCCCTTAAATTTTGAGAATGCCTTTACTAACCCAATTGATTGTCTAGTTCAAGATGTATTGTCATCATTAGGATTATGGAATAAACATGCCAAATTATTGTTTTTAGGTTTGGATAATGCCGGTAAAACCACTCTTTTACATATGTTAAAGAATGATAGATTAGCTACTTTACAACCAACCTTACACCCCACCTCCGAGGAATTAGCCATTGGTTCCGTCAGATTCACCACTTTTGATTTGGGTGGACATCAACAAGCTCGTCGTTTATGGAAAGATTATTTCCCTGAAGTTAATGGAATTGTATTCTTAGTTGATGCTGCTGATCCAGAAAGATTTGCCGAATCAAAGGCAGAATTGGAATCTTTATTCAAAATTGAAGAATTAAGTCATGTTCCTTTCTTAATCTTGGGAAATAAAATTGATGTTCCTACTGCTGTTGGTGAAATGGAATTGAAATCAGCTTTGGGATTATTTAATACTACCGGGAAAGATACAGGAAAATTACCCGAAGGTACAAGAGCCATAGAAGTATACATGGTCTCTGTTGTCATGAGATCGGGATATAGTGAAGGTTTCAAATGGTTATCACAATACATTTAATGAATGAGTGATGAAATTTAAATTTAACTTTATGCTTTGATATATTTGTTAGAGAAATGATATATCATTCTAATCCTTTAATATTTCCAAATATTATTACTATTGTTTACTTATTTTTACCTACTATTACTATTTATTTCTGTCAATGTTCTTTACCAATGTTCTTCTTTACTTTTGCTATTGCCATTTTAAGAATTGAATTACTTTAATGACTCCGTTACTAAATATCGTGATAATAACGATAGCTTTTATTGTAGAAACAAATCAATTAGTGCTTGTTTATTTCCAATTAGTTTTGAAGAATTCATAAAATCGTGATATCAAGTATATTGATATCTTCAAATATTGGTGTATCCCTAGAAGTTAGCATCTTCTCCTTAGACTATGGTGAGATCTACATATTGCGGTGTGGATTCTGTAAAACGTGAATGAGATCACGTTCTACCATATAAATATTTTTGCTCTGGCATCTCTCTAATTTTTTTCTTCTTTACCTGCTTAATAATTTTGTTAGCTTTTTGATTAAAGATTCTAGTGATAATCTACAACTCCCCAAAAGGTATATTATAAGGTGTTATAGCATCATGAGTGAGACTACAAACAAGGGGGCTCTTCACCCGGAACAAAAGAAATGGAAGGCACCAAAAGGACCTAAGGCAGTTCATCATAAGAATAAGAATATATTGGGATTAGGAAGAACGATTGCAAATCAAAGAAGATTGGAAAATCAAATAGAATACTTACCAGATGGTGAGATGAGGTTCACTACGGATAAAAAGGAGGCACATTGGGTCAAACTTAGATCAGTCACACAAGAAAACTCTCTTGATGAGTTTTTAAACACAGCACAATTGGCAGATACTGATTTTACTGCTGAAAAATCTCAACAAGTTAAGATTATTAAAGTTGGGAATACTTCTATAGTCAATCAAAATGGATTATTAACATCCGATGAAATGACAGCTATGCGTAGAAAGCATCAATTATTTGAAAACAAATTAACTATCCCTAAGAGACCAAAGTGGAGTAAAGATCAATCAAGATTACAAATTGAAAGACAAGAGAATTTAGCCTTTTTAGAATGGAGGAGAGAATTAGCTGCTTTAACTGAAACTAATGAATTATTATTAACTCCCTTTGAAAGAAACTTGGAAGTTTGGAGACAATTATGGAGAGTGGTTGAAAGATGTGATTTAGTTGTACAAATTGTTGATGCTAGAAATCCATTGTTCTTCCGTTGTGTTGATTTAGACAGTTATGTTGATGGTTTAAGTGATGAAGCAGGTAATCATGCTAAAAGGAATTTATTATTAGTGAATAAAGCTGATTTATTAAGTAGAGATCAAAGATTAAAATGGGCAGAATATTTCAAATTAAAAAAGATTAACTATGTCTTTTTCTCCGCTGCTAAAGCCAATGAATTATTGGAAAAGGAAAAGGAAGAATTAGAAAATGGAGTCTCTGAAGAAAATTCACAACCAATATATGATGATGAAGATGAAAATGATAAAGAAGAAGGAATTAGAATATTAAGAATCGAAGAATTAGAACAATTATTCTTAACTGAAGCCCCACATTTCGAAATTGATCCTGAATATCCTGATAGAAAATTACAAATTGGATTGGTTGGATATCCAAATGTTGGTAAATCATCTACTATAAATGCTCTTGTTGGATCTAAAAAAGTTTCAGTGTCTGCTACTCCTGGTAAAACAAAACATTTCCAAACCATTAATCTTTCTTCAGAAGTAGTATTATGTGATTGTCCTGGTTTAGTGTTTCCAAATTTCGCCTATACCAATGGTGAATTGGTCTGTAATGGTGTCTTACCCATCGATCAATTAAGAGAGCATATACCTCCTGTATCATTAGTATGTCAAAGAATTCCAAAGTATTATTTGGAAGCTGTTTATGGTATCCATATCCCCATACAGAAAGTCGAAGATGGTGGGAATGGTCAATATTCTACAGCTCGTGAATTATTAAATGCATATGCTAGAGCAAGAGGGTATATGACTCAAGGGTTTGGGTCTGCCGACGAACCTCGTGCTGCTAGATACATATTAAAAGATTATGTTAATGGGAAATTATTATATGTAAATCTTCCACCAATACTGATAGGAGAAGATTTATGGGATATAGCTGATGTAAATCAAGGTAGGGAATTTAATAAGGAGATTTATAATGGGTTACAAAGTTTACCAGAAACAAGACAAAAGCAAATTTTACAAGCTCTTCATGATAAAAATATTTCCATTGATGAATTTGATTTATCAAGTGATTTATCAAGATTAAACTTTTCTATGCATATTGGTGACAATTCAAATTCTCAAAATGATTCTAATTCAGATAATGGTAAGAAGATTGGTGGAGCAAAGACATTATTTTATGGTGGGAAACAAGCAGCATTAGAAAGTGCTGGTGATGATTTAGATAAGGAATTCTTTAAAGTAAACAATGTGGAAGGAAAGTTTAGTACTCCTTTCCATAAAAAGGAAGATGGTAGTGGTGATAAGAAACATAATAAGAAGAATAAGAAACAAGATAAGAAATTTAGAGTTGTTGGTTATTGAAATTCTATTTATTTAATGTATATATATCACATATTTTTAATTTAGCATTTAATACTTTATAGTATATTATTTTTTGAAAACTTTTGTTTAAAATCTGTAGTCTACAATAAGCCAACCCTATTGGCAAGCACAATTATTTTAAGTGAAAGCTTTTAATGTTTATTAATAAATAATTCTAAAAACCTAACCTAATATTTTTCATTACCAAAGTAAATTATGCAAAAAGATGAATAAATAGCTTAGTAAATTTGGAATTTTGGACCCATAGTTGATTTGACGTATAAGGTACCAACATTTTGCCAGTTCTTCTTTAATAAGGAAACTAAGAAGTTAGCAGACATCATGATTTGGTTAACCAAGACATCTTCTTCCATTTCAACGTTACCAACGGCAACAGCCAAACATAAAACTTTCTTCAATTGGAATTTGATGGTGGATTTAACATCTTGAACTTTAGCATATAAATCATCATTGTGAGAAACTGGAGTTGGGAATTTACCAGCTTTAGATAAAGTTGGACCTAACAATCTTGGGATTTGTTTAATCAAAACTTCAGAAGCAACGAAAGCATTATATTTCTTGGTTAATTTCTTAATCAATTTCTTGTTCTTGTTTAATTTCTTTAAATCTTCAACAGACATGGCTTCAGCACCAATAGACTTAGCTCTATCAACATCAAAAGCATCACCAAAAATACAGATGGTCATGTTTGGTCTTGGGACTTGAGGTAATTTCAAAGAACCTGAGAAACGCTTATCTCTTTGAGGATCATAATTCTTTAAACCGACTTGTAATTCGACGGTTTCTAAGAAGTTTCTCTTCTTGGTTTCGGTGGAGTATTCCAACAAGTTTTTGACGTGTTCACGTACTTGGGAACTAGTAATTTTAGACATATTGCTAGATTAGATCGTCTCCCAAAGGTATTTGGTAAATTAATTGATTCGACGAGGATGAGGAGAAAGAAAAATAAAAAAGTGGTTATATTGAATTTTAAATTTTCATAGTTTTTTAAGAATGAGAAGACCTCTGGTAGGAAAGCATAATAGAAAAATAAGCAGAAAAAAAATAGCGAGAAAGAATAGCGCACCGTCACATTGAGAATTAGTCACGTGATAAGCAATTTGGACTAGGGTTTTAGACCTAATATGTCGTTTCTGAAAATATACAATGTCCATCCCCACTGCGACATCTAAATTAAACTATTCCGGTATGTAAGGTATCGCGTAAATAAATAATGATCAATATCAGAGCTGGAGACTTAAGACGTGTATAACCTTAATATATATATGATTCATTAATCAAACAAATCAAACCAACTTATCTAAAAATATAATCAAAGCTCAATGTATCTTCAGACGCAAGTTTCAAGGCTTCGACACCTACCGCTTCAAAATCTATTTCTAAAGAAACTAGCCTATACTGCCAGGAACTTTGCCCGAGAGGCTTCTTATGACGGGAATGAAGTTGTAGGTAAGGAAACCAGGAAAGGGAAGATTGATAAACAGAATAGGATTCATCAAAGTAAATTAATAAGTCTTGATTCAGAATTCAAAATATTTAATAAGAAAGTGTTTAAAGTGATTGATATTGGAAGTGCCCCTGGTAATTGGTGTGAATATAGTAAATATCGATTAAGTCAAATTCATAATCTTGAGGAAGAAAAGTTCAACGACAAATGCCATATCTTAGCATTTGATATTTTATTTTCTAATCCACCTCCTGGTATATCTAGTGTTCAAGGTAATATATTTTCAAAATTTTCCCAAACAAATATTTTGAATCATTTTAAAGAGGTGACTCTACGAGAAATCCTGAAAAATGCATTAAGATATTCACGGAATGAAGAACATGACTTTGAAAACTCATATTTCTTCAAAGAATTAAATGAAACTTTATTAGAGCATGAAGTTGAACAAATGACTTCTTCATTCGGGAAGATAAATGTTAAGAGAAATACAGAATTGGAAGATAGGGTATTGCAGAATTTCGATATTAGAACGGATTTGATTCTTTCGGATTTGGGAGCACCCTTCAACCAAGAGGATGGATTCTTTAATCATACGGCATCTCGTCCATATATGCGACTTAATGGCAATGTCCCACTAAACAAATATAAAGAAAAACCATTTGAAACAAGTTCAGATTTTGCAGATGCTGCATTGGTGTTAGCTTGTAAAGCTTTAAAACCTGGAGGTAAATTGGTGGTAAGGCTATCTCCAATCCACGAAGATCATTCACAAATTGGTCTCTTGAAAAAAAGGTTAGAGAAAGTATTCAATACTGTCCACACGTGGAATCCTATTGGAAATAGTTTACCAAATACCTGGACTGAAATCTTTTTCGTTTGTGAAAGTAAGAAAAATGACGATGAATATGATATAAAAACATTATTTTAAATGTAATGAAAATTTTAAATATAGATATTGTATTAATCGTAATTGTATTTTTATTAAAAAAGGAAAAATATAAAATGTTAGCATAAGATGAAATAAAAAATTGTAAAGAGGATTATTTTTGTTACACAACACTCAACGTGCCCGTTTACTCACCAATGGTTTCTACTTAATCTTGATCGACTTCTCCCGTTTCATCTGCTTCTTCTGCCTCCTCTATTTCTTCTCCTTCTTCTCCATTGTGCGCCACGTCATCATCTACCTCCTTAGGTTCGTCAAGATCAATCAATGGAGCCGAACCATTATTACCAATCTTTAAGTTTGAAAAATCATCTATTAATATATCACTAACCTTTTGTTTATTATTGCTGGTTAGTTTTTTCTTCCACAATTGAACAACTTCACTCACTTGTTCTGGAGCAACTGAATAATTGGCACCAAAGAATGCCCCTTCTGTAAATCTTTCACTCTTTACCAATAAAGATAAACATTTTTCTTTGTTTCCGATCAACCACCAAGCTTGGAATGCTAAATTATATTTACCCTTAGCTTCACATTCTTCTGCTAATCTTGTGAGTTCCTTTTGATTATTTGATGATGATAATAATAACAATAATGATGAATAATCACTAGCCAACCAGAAACTATCTTGCGCAAGTTTAATATTCCATTTGGATAATGCCAAATCACCAAGTTTTTTCCACTTACTTGAATTGGCCAAGGTTGTAGATGGGTTTTCTTTTTGATTGGTTGAAAGTAATTCATAAGCTTGATTTAAATCACCTGTAGTAAGTGATATTTGAAATTTAGAATCAAAATCTTGAGATAAAGAAAATGATAATGCCAAGTAACCTAATTTTTCAAAGAAACGTGACAATTGATTTAATTCAGTTTTGCTGAAACTCGAAATTGATTTCGAATATTCTTCAGATATATTATCAAGCGTAATACTGGCGACATCTGGTATTTCTTCACCAGTTTCCTCGTCTTCCACAGTCTTGGAAGCAAATTGTTGAAGATCACCTCTCATGACTAAAGTTTGCAATTCCAATACTTCGGAGTTGACAAACCATGAAATCACATTGAACGATTTATCAATTAAATATAATTTACCATCCTGGGCCTTGTAACCAATGATGTAATATTTATGATCGAAATGGCCCAAATTAATGACTTCTCCACCGACAAAGTAATTCAATCTATTAGTAGTGGCGGTAGTATATACAAAGACATCACCAATGAATTTACCTGATAATATGGGTTCAGAAGTTGGTAAGGTGTATAAAACATCAAATGTAGATTCTGCACCTTCCTCAGCATCAATTTCATCCTTGGCATATGCTTCTTCAAATAATTCTTGACTATAACTTAAGAAATAAGCTTCATCATTCTTTTTAGACCCTGAGTTTGATTCACCAATACTGGATGACGTAAGTATGGCTAATAATTCACCATTATCTGACCAAACTACTTCTTGTATGTCATCATCCAAATCTACTCTTCTAACCAAGACACCATGTTCCCAATCATAAAACGATATACAGCCTTCCAGCTTAACACCCAATAAGGCACCAGCAAAGATTTTATCAGCTTGATAGATAAGATCAATGGTTAAAAATTCTTGGAAGTTTTTATAAAGTTTGACTGATAATGGTGATTCCCTAATGGCATAAGTTGAATTGTTGGATAAATCTGTTGATTGCCAAACTAAATCTAAAGCTTTACCATAAGTTTTTGATCTCCAAGCCAAAGAAGAATAGATGATATATTCACCATCCCCACAAACAGCAGCATATCTACCATTTGGAGAATGACTTAAAGATTGGGCATATACTTCAATAGAACTTAACTCTCTTTGTTGCAATGGTAAAGTTTCACCATCTTTTAAACCATCGGTTAAACTTGGTTTAATGATTGATTGGAAAACTTCGGAGTTTTTAATGTAAATTAATTTGTTATTGGCATCCATGGAGAATAATGGCTCTTCGTTACCTAATTTAACGATAACAAATCCTGAATCATAACCACAAGCAATTAAATTGGATTTTGCCAATAAACTAATACACCAAGCGCGTTCCAAACTGTAATTGATTGATTTTTCTAACTTGAAAGTATTTGAATTCCAAAATCTGATGGTCCCATCTTCAGAACCAGATATAATCAATGGTAATTCTGGATGGAAAGTTGCAAATGAAACATTGGCCAAGTGACCTTCCAAAGTAGCAACACATGATTTAGTTTGATAATCCCAAACCTTGATGGTTTTATCGTCAGAACTAGTGATTAAATATGGTTTATCAGCTTGAGGATAATAGTCAACATAATTAACTCCTTTAGCATCATGTGCGATTAAAGTGAAGTTTGGAGTAGGAGAACCCAATGACCAAATCCTGACCGTACGATCTAAACAAGCTGATGCAAAGGTATTAGGATCCTTAGGGTTGAAAGTGATACTCATTACATAATGTTGATGACCTTCAAAGACTTGTTCAACCTTCCAATTGTTTTCCCAATTCCATAATTTGATTGTCAAATCATCAGAAGAAGTCAACATGTATGGTTTTGTAGGATGGATTGCAATACTTCTGATATAATCTGGATGGGCCTCGAATTGAGTGACTTTTTCACCAGTGTTGTAATTGTACACTCTGATTTGGTAATCATCCGATCCAACAACAATCCAATTCTTTCTAGCCACGAACTTCCCAGTTCTGACTGGCAATTCAGTGACTTGGATAGATTTGACTAATGTATTTGTTTCATAGGACCAAATTTCAATTTTTCCATTATATAACGTAGTCAAGATCCATGGTTCCGAAGGATGGAAATCTATACCCTTGATACGATCCGAGCGGGTGGAGAATTGTTTAACAACGTCCAACTTCATGACTCCAGTATACAATAATTGTCAATGAACTAGGTTGATCTTATGAAATATTGTTGATGTTTTGTCCACCTATTTAAACTAATTGTTGACACGATTGCGAGAGGGATCAACCGTAGCCAAAAAAAAAATCCAAAATCCACTTTGAGTTTAGCGCACGACTGTTTTTGTTTTTATCTACATTTTATTGCAACACGTCAGAGTTTAGTTGCATATTATACAATGAACATAAGGATACGTACGATTAAAAGACTATGGAATTAAGATAATAAGTAAATATGACAAATCAAATGAAAGGGATGACGGAGAAGTGGTTAATTATCTACCCGCTTAATAAACCATTCCTACTTTGTCCCGTCTAGACTCTCTATATTGTTTTTCAATTGCTTCTAATTCATTAATATATTGGATCCATTGAGTTGTGAATGCTTGATTTGAAAATTTGTCTTTGACCAATTCCAAACCATTCCGCCTAATTTCACCTAACTTTTCTTCCGATATTAATGATGGAGTGATGACGAATACTTCAGTTAATAGTTTAGAAAAGGTGGGGTATGTAAAGACTTTCGACTGACTTGTTTGATCTTCATCTACTTCCACGTCACCTTTAAACTTCAAATAGCCATCTGCCACAACTTCCTCTCCTGTAGGTTTATCTTGTATTGAAGGGTCGAAATCTGGATCATCAAATCCCTTGAAGAAAAACCCAGTGTTATTATACCACGATTCATGAGTAGAGTCATCCTTCCACCCTGTAACTATATCTAAATATGGCCCAGCTGAGGCATGGACCAACGGAACCACACCTCTAGCTAAGTATTCGACGACACCAATCCCAAAATGCTCGTTCCACATAGCGTTCAAACCAAATTTGGCCTTAGATAACCATTGGATCACTTCCTCATAGGGGCGATCAATCACAAATTCAACAAATGAATCTAGATTCAATTTAGTGACTTGAAGTTTCAATTCAGTTAATGTAGATGTGTCATCTGGAGTTCGGCATGAACCAAGGAAGACAATAGTGGGAATTGTTGTATTGTTTGTAGGAAGGTCTTTTATTCCAGGGAATTGCTTGGTCAAGAATAGAGAATATTCTTCTAGAATTAAGCCATGACGCTTCTCTGGTCTGAACTGAGCCACGTATAACAATTTGTTTAATCTTGATGATGGTTCAGAAGAAGTCGATGAACTCAAACTCTCAGTTCCACAGGGAGGGTATAAGATTTCCAATTGATTTCCAAAGGCTCTATTGAATGCCCAAATAGTTTGCAAATGATTAAAAGTCCAAGATCCGTTTGCCAATGATATATTGACTAATGACCCTAAATAAGTGTAGAATGCGTATAATAAAGACCAGTAAACCAATTTCCCTACTTGTATTAAATCACGAGGATTAAACGGAGAGACTTGTGATAGTTGGGTCCATCTTAAAGATTTAAATTTCAATTTGTTGAACATTTCTGGCTGGATGATAGGATAATGGACATAAGCCAAGATTGGAATCTTAAGAATTAGATGGATTGGCAAATAACTAGCAGGTAAGCCAATAGTATCTATCCAAATATCAGGCGACAACTCATGGATAGCTTCAAGAGCCAAGAGGATAGATCCAATTAATTGACCTATCAAGGTGAAATGCTTCCAATATGATGCATCGATTAAATTATTAAATCTTTTGAGATAGATGAATACAATTCGATCAGAATCTAAATTTTCAATTTGGAATTTCCTGGATACATTCTCCAAAATATCTCGGGGTTGGACTTGCGTATTTGTTGTATATATGACAACAATATTCTTGTCATCAGCTAATAAGGTAGCCTTAACTGCTTGCCATAGAACTCGTTCTCCACCTCCACCATTGTTTGCATAAGGATGAAAGAATCCATATATCAACTTCCGATTAGGATCATTGATATCTCGCTTTGACATTTCATTTATGAATTGATTATCTTCATTCTTGGTATCTTGAGGATGAATGATTATCTTCTTAGTAGTTGGATCAGACTCTTTTGTACTACTGTCATAGTTAAAGTTTGAATAAAATGAAGGTTGAATACTAGCAAGAATCAATCTTCGTCTAAAACTAGACCGTTTGGACCCAACTTTAAGGTAACTAGCCTTGGGTTGGGATATTACCTTGATAATTTTCTCCTTCCAGTTCTGAGGAGGAACGAGGAAATGATGTGGTAAAGCCTTGGTAACGACCTGATGTAGGAAGTACATTATGAAAACCACTCCGATTATGAGATACATGATTTAGTAGGTGATTGCGTATACACAAATTTAATTTAAGTTTATTTGATTCAATTGATTGATGCAATCCACAGGCTTTTATACAAAATAACCCAATGGTATAATAACCTATCTATTCTAAAAAGTCTTCTGATAGATCAAAGTTGATAGATAACGGTAACTCCCGCTAATTTTCAAATTTGATATTACTTGCCTTTTTTAATACCGGAGATTTCCAGGCTCTTCTTCACTTTTTCTTTTGGATGTATGGGTTATACACAGGATAATGATGCGCTACCACGAATTACGAGATTTTTATCTGGTTGGATAGATATTTTTCATCCTATGTAGCAATAACTTAACCTTAACCGTTACTAGCCTTTTAGGTAAACTGGAATGGTTTGAATAGAAATAAGCTCACCATTTGAACTGATGGGAGTACGCCCGAAAGAATTTTTCATGAAACAAGTCATTATATCTGACACAAATTACAAGAGTGTGATTATCAGTAATTCCAATGTTAATAATGCATTTAGCCAATCTTTTTCAGTTAATAATTGTAGATATTAAAGGATGTTTTAATGCAACAACATATATATATAAGAACAACCTCTACCAATATTAGTATGTGAATATCCTGTATACAATAGCGTGGCCTCCTTCCCATTTGGGAATTAATTAGATGTACAAATAGTTAACTAAAGAAAAAAAATATTATATAATTATAATACGCGTGTAATTTAATTAAAACAGAAAAAGAGAAGGAAAGGATTTTTTTTTAGAAAGGAGTTATCTACTTTAGAAAGACAAGGAGAGAACGGTTCTAAGAAGAGGTAAAGACTTATAGATATATCTGAAAAGCTTATTACCAGTATCTATTTGTTAATATCCATTTGAATCCTTTCTTGGTACTTAATTTTTCCATTTATCAAAGACTTTAGAAAAGGACAAAAGAAAAGAAGAAGATTCTACCAATTGGGCTTTTTTTTACATTAGATATACCAAGAAAGAACTATGAATACCTTAAGAGAAAACAATACTACAGTCTCATCTCCTATCTCAAGCAAAGAAGAATCCACTTTTGACACTTATAGCATTCCTACCCCTACTTCTGCAGTAAAATCTTCCACCAAAAGTTCCACTGTCACCACCACCACCATGAGTTCCAATTCAAAACCAACTAAACCAAAGACGCCTTTGAAGAAGGAAGAATTGGAGAAAATAGCCCTTGAATTGAAGAAGAAGTTGTCCAAAGCTTCGATAGCTGCTAAACAGTCATTGTTACCTCATGATATCAAATCCAATCCTAATAACAACCATAATAATCAAAATGGTGCTATAAGTAATAATGGAAATTCAATAAAATCAAGTAGTCCGTTAAAAAATTATATGTTAAGAAAACAATTGGCATCTTCCCCTATAAATCAGAGCACAGGAACAGGATTCTTGTCGTCATCACCCAATAATTTATATTCTCCAAATGGGAAATCCCCAACTCATATTAAAACACCAGCTGCAATTTATTTATCTTCATCTCCTTTGAAAAATGTTGCTAATCATCAGGATAATGAGAATGAGAATGATACTGAAGATTCACCTATCAAAAGAAGAAAGACTTCTCCCTCTAGAGATGGTAATAAATCTCCCCAAATGATTTTGGAGGAAATATCAAGACCTAATACTCCTTCTAATAACTCAAGGCCGTATTCTGCTGTTTTGAAACCATCGCTAGAATTAAATACTATTACTGCCGATGATGACAACCATAATCATAACCATCAACAACTGCATAGGGCATCATTAAAACCACCACAACAGCAAACTACGCCCACCTTGTCGAAGAAGGAATTAAATTCATCAACGACAAGTAATATATTATTACAAACCCCAAAACAATCAAGACCTTCTAATGGAAATTATAATGACGATGAAGGTGCTGATTTGTTAATGTATTTGGCTACATCTCCATCTCCCGTGAAACCATTTTATTCTGCCAATACTCCAAGAGTAACAGCATCTATTTTACAACAACACAATCAATTACAAAATGGCACTTCATCAACACCAACTTCTTCGGCTGGATTGCTATCTGTATCGCATGCCAAACCTCCAACATCTTCATCCTCAAGTTCCTCATTCATAGCCCCACCACCTCCAGTAACCCCCAAGAGACATCATCATAACAATAGTGCAGGTAATAAAAACTTTACCAATTCAAAAACACCCCAGAATAAATTGACTCCCTCAATTAATTTATTCAATGCTAACGGAGCTCCATCCCTGGCCCTAACATTGACTCCTACGGGATTCAATATGAGTGACTATGTTAATTTCTTTACACCATCACCTAGCACTGCCGGTTTGGGCGTTGGTGTGGCTGCCCTGAATGTGACTAAGAATCTTTTGAGGACTCCCGATTTCAATAATTTATTGAATGGAGGTACTGGAACTACTCCTCATATTACAGTTGATGGTAGACCTAAAGTGGAAGGGAAATTGTTGAACTTTAACAAGATGCTATTCAATAACAACAATGGCATCAATAGTGCCAATAGTCCAGCCACGTTTTCCAATGGTACGCCTATTAGTAATGGTGGTGCTCAGCATGATTCCATCACTGAGGAATAATGATAACATGTGTTTCTTGTCTTTATTTTTATTCATCTATGTACATTACATCTATCTATCTCAGTCATTAATACTTTCATTCATTCACCCCATTCATCATTAATTCTTTCATCTATATATACACAGATATATACATGCATAAACATTTCAATTTCAAGTTTTGCAAATTCTTTTTTTTCCTTTTTTTGATTGGTTTATTTCATTAAAAAGCAAAGGTTTAAGTTTAATTAATAATTAATTAGTTCTGTTAATTTCTAGTTCTATTCATTTCTGTTTGTTTTCAAAATTTATTATTTCCATACTTTTATTGTATCATAGTCGTTTTAAGTAGTAATTTTTCTTAATGTAGTAGTTTGACTCTAGTATAAACTTTTCTAACCAATATGTAGTTTTATAAATTGGAAAACTACACCTGCATTGTAATTATTATAATTACCAAAAGTGATAATTTGCAATTATTGGTATGCAAAAAAAAAGAATTGAGAAAAAGTCTGCAAAATCCCCTTATATTGTTTTATAAAATTATTTTCATAGGTTCATTGTAAAACCAACCATGCAATTTGTTCAACCACCTAAATTCCTGTTGGAGGATTTCAGAAGAAGAAATTATAGTAACTATAGCATTACAGGCTCAGGACGTTGGAACTTCACGATGCCTGATCCTATGTTTAACAACCCAATTATTCTTCAGGTAGACACAATGGAAGGTGACGAAACTATGGATGATTCTCCTAGAGTTCCATTGGTTGGTGATATCTACATTCACGAGAGCAAAAGAGTCAAACCTTGGATGCTACCTTATGAGAAAACACTGAAGAAGTTCTTTGATAATATCCACAAATACAATCAAAAGGAGAAAGTGAAGGTGACATTGGAATTCATCCTTGGAAAACTTGACATTGGCTATGGAATAGATTCTTTATTAAAAAGGATGCTTCCACTAAAAAGTTTAAATATTGAATTTTCTATTTACATCTACAGGAACTTCCCTGAAGGCACCCACTGTCATTTTTCCTTGCCAGTGCATATTCTTCATAAATTTAATTGGTATAGTTTTAGATTTGATACTGATTATATACCTAAGGGATTAAGCATAACACCCTATAAATTAATGAGAAGTTTCCCTATTATTTCAGTTTATTGGCTAACTGATCAACTTCAAGAATTGCATCTTGGAGAGAAATTAATAGTATCAGTTATGCCTGATAATACTATTTTCCCAAAATTATGGAACCATAGCTTTGAATCTTGTGATTTGACCTCACAATATCACTGGGGAAGCTTTCTAAGGTCGAATGGAAATTCAATCACAAAATTGAAGTTAAGAGGCATAAAGCACTGGGACTTCAAGTTGCGTTACATGAAAGTATTGAAAGAAGTGGAGCTTGTTGGGTTTGATAAGTCAATTCCAATTGATTTTATTTCTTCCTCATCATTAAGAAAAATCAAAACTTTCACTCTCTTGGGAGATTACAAGTGTTTACTACCACTAGCAGAGTTAAAAGGAGCAATTGGAACTAAGATTAATTTTTACATAGAAGAACAAAATGGACTTAATCTTGCAGATTTACCACCAAGTTTATCTTCCAAAGTAACAATTGTTCCCCATCATAAATCATATGAAATTAATTGGTACTTGTCCGAAGGTGACTCGAAAGAGTCAAAGGTGGCTGGAAACCTTGTTGAAGATCCCCCTTGTATCAGTAAATCCACATTGCAGAATTTCATCAATAACAAAACCAAAACACGTACAAATCATCATATGTGTTTGTCTGATGTAAATGATTTACTTCAATCTTGGGACCTTGATTGAACTTTTCGGTTTTAAATCGGGTGAGTCCCGATGAGAGTGCAACAAAAAAAAACTAAAACCAGAAACTAAAAAAAAAATTATCTGTGGAGAGGTCAGCCAACTTTTCAACCTTTTCATCTCCAAAGGTAGATAGAACTAATTACTATAATGCTGGTTAGTGTTGAGTCTGTACTACTTGAGGCCAAGGTCGGCGATTTAAAAATCAACGAGACCGAATCTTCCACATCTAGAATTCCCGAACAAAAGGTTTCAAATAAGCCAGTAGAGGGTGATCACGATGATGAAGATGGAGAAGAAGGTGAAGAAATCGAGACGACAACCACTGACAAAAAGAAGAAGAAAAAGAATAAGAACAAGAAAAAGAAGAAGTTGACTAGTATAGACTCGCTGTATCCCGATGGTATCTTCCCTGAAGGTGAATGGCAAGAATATACCCTTGAAAGCAGTAGTTATAGAACCACCTCCGAAGAGATGAGATATTTGGATAATCAAAAGAATAACAGATGGGAGGATTTCAGAAAGGGGGCCGAGATACATAGAAGAGTTCGTAGCAAGGCACAATCACTGATTAGACCCGGGATGACTATGACTGAAATTGCCGATTTGATAGAAAATTCAGTTAGAACGTATGCTTCTGCAGATCATACTTTGAAGGCAGGGATTGGATTCCCAACTGGGTTATCTTTGAATCATGTTGCTGCTCATTATACTCCCAATGCCGGTGATAAAATAGTATTGGCCAAGGATGATTTAATGAAAGTTGATATTGGAGTTCATGTAAATGGTCATATTTGTGATTCTGCCTTTACAATGACATTCAATGAGGAAGGGAAATACGATGCTATAATGAATGCTGTTAAGGCAGCCACTAATGCTGGTATTAAAGAGGCAGGAATTGATGTTAGATTAAATGACATTGGAGCTGTTGTTCAAGAAGTAATGGAATCTTACGAAATGGAATTAAATGGGAAAACTTACCCTATTAAATGTATCAGAAATTTGAATGGTCACAATATAGGTGATTATATAATTCATTCGGGTAAGACTGTACCAATTGTTCCTAATGGAGACATGACCAAGATGGAAGAAGGAGAAACATTTGCCATAGAAACCTTTGGATCAACTGGGAATGGGTATGTTTTACCCGAAGGTGAATGTTCTCATTATGCTCGTAATCCAAACACTGAACATTTGAATCCACCATCTCAAAGAGCCAAAGATTTGTTGGATAGAATCAACAGTAATTTCGGTACTTTACCTTGGTGTCGTAGATATTTGGAAAGGACTGGAGAAGAAAAATATTTACTTGCATTAAATCAATTGGTAAGAGCTGGAATTGTTGAAGATTACCCACCAATTGTGGATATAAAGGGTAGTTACACAGCCCAATATGAACATACAATCTTGTTGCATCCTCATAAAAAGGAAGTTGTTACTCGTGGGGATGATTTTTAAGGGCATTTGTTTTACTTTATATATATTTAATACATAATCCTCTTTAAGAGACCAAATATTTAAATTAAGGTACATAATCTGTTTTTAGTTGGTTTGTAAATCTGTAAAATAGGGTATTTCAGCATTTTTCACCTCCCATACATGAGCACCAAAATTACTACAAATAAAGCATTCTACTATTCTCGTAGCTGTAAAATAAATTGACGATGGTTAATGGATGTGAATACTGAGATAAATGTGTTTAAAATGTTTCCTAATTGGGGGATTCTACATTTTCTAGATAGGGAAATTTTAGGGAACAATTTGGGGTCGTGTGCGACAACAGCAACTAAATTTGGTGCCTGTGAATTCAGCTGGTAGCAGCCTAAGAATAACTAAAATTGAAATTTCTGTTGAATTTTGGCTATTTATGACTACCAATGGAGTAGTTTATGGAACGGGATTTGGTTCAAAAAGGCATATCGTGTATCTTTGACCACTACATAATGGTACCACGTTCCTGTCATGGTGACAGTTGAGCGTTCTCAGTATATCCGTGAAAAGATTTATAACATAACACTGGGTTCAAACAGATATAGTTATTCTTTATGTCAAAATATTCAAAAGAAAGAGAGGAAGTAGACAAATGATTCTATGAAAAGAAAGTGGGGATTCCCCTTTAAAACAAACAATATAGACGTGGTATATATTTATTTAAAATGCTTATGATATCTTTACAAAGTTTTATCAGTATAAATTTTAGTGGGGAGTGCGCGCCAAAAAAAAAACTTTTCAAATGGTAAAAAGGAGATGAAAATATGATAGTAGTTTAAAAATAGCAAATGATATTCCACTAAAATTCTTAGAGCATATATATATGGATAGATATACTTTGATTGTAATTGTTGTTGAATTTTTATATCATTCTTGTCATATTTTAACCGTTTAATCCAGATTAATTCGTCAATTGATTTTATTAAATCAAATTCTGATTCATCGCCAAACAGCACTTCATATTTTGTTCCTTCAGGGTTAAACTGCGATCAAAAAAATTCGAAATAAAGGGCACCACACGTCAACCGAAATTTCATACCAAAAAAATCAGCCTTCCAGCCGCCCCAATCCATTAAATTCTATTTAACACAATTCAATTACCTATTGGTTTACTTGAAATCATTCTATCCAACTCATTCATAGTAATCAATCTATCAATCAGTCGATCATGGATGTCTCCCCAGGTATATTAGAGTTTAAAGGTAAGTAATTATTTGCTCTTGACGACTATGTCTGCCTTAATATTAAATCATTGTAATACTAACATTTATGAAATTTCATTATAGGTACTTTCACCAAACAAAACACAGAATACTTATCATTAAGTAATACAACCTCAAGACCATTGGCCTTTAAGGTTAAAACCACTGCTCCTAAATTATATTGTGTCAGACCAAATGCCAGTATAGTTGCTCCTGGTGATAGTCTTAAGATCTCCATTATCTTACAAGGGTTTTCTCAAGCTTTACCTCGCGATTATAAATGTAAGGATAAGTTCTTATTAGTTTCTGTTCCTTGTCCAGAATACCAAGATGCTTCTAAAGTTGGTGAATCATGGGCCGAATTAGAAGCCGAATACAAATCAGATGTTGTTTCTAAAAAATTGAGAGTAAACTATGTTGTTACCAGTGAAGATGCCCCAGAACCATCTACTAATGGTAATGGTGCTACTGCGCCACAATCAGTTGTCACTCAACGTAAACCAGTTGAACCTCAAACTCCAGTCTCCAATGGTGCTGCTGGATCAAGTAGTGGTGTTTCGCCTGGGTATGGCGCTGTTGGTGCAGGTGCAGGTGTTGGTGCAGCAGCAGCTGGTATTGCTGCTGCAACACAAGTTCATAAACCTCATGAAAATATCCAAAAGGAATTACAAGAATCAAGAGCTCCTGTGAACAACTTGAATGAAAAGTTAGATTCTAATGAAAGACATGATGCTACCCCAGTTTCTCCTGGTAGTCAAGCTGCTCCACAAGCAAATTATCAAGCACAAGGAAATTTCCAATCTCCACAACAACCCCAAAGTTACCCACCTCAAGGTTATCCTCCACAAGGTTATCCACCTCAAGGGTATGGCTACCCTCCTCAACCTCCAGCCGGTTATGGGTATCCACCAGCAGGTTATGGTTATCCTCCACCAATTCATCAACAACCTCCACCAGAAGCTTATGGTATTCCAAGATCCAATTCAGTATCCTCTATTCCTTCCCATGAAATCAAGAATGTTATTCCTGAGCCAGTTAATGGCATCTCATTGCCAATGGCTGTTCTTTTGATGCTTGTTGCTTTCCTTATTGGTTGGTTAGTATTTTAAATCAGTTTTCTTCTAATTTGTTATTGACTGATTAGTTTTTATTTTAAAATTAAAGCTTCAACCATAGAAAACAACAAAAACAAAAACAAATCAAAAGAGTGTATCATTGAAAATGGAATCTTTTTATTTCCATATATATAGATTAACTGGACCTTGAATCATGTCTCCTATTCAAGCTGTGCTATTTAACTATTATTTATTTTTATTTTTATTATTATTTCTATTGATATGAATTTATACTTTCTGTATCGTATGCAATTCATGTGTTTCTTCTATATATATACATACTTATATATATATATATAATTCGTTTCCTGTTGAATCAATCAGGTGTGGTTGACAAATTGTAGAAATAATCAAATATGCATGAGGGTATATTATTATTATTAATTGTATGATACGTTCGATATGACTATGATGAAATACCTGTAGTGTTCTACACAGACTACTTTGTGAAGTTGATTCATCTAGTACTGTTGACTCATGTGATACATTGGCTACTTTCGCTGGATATTCTGAAGGGGGTATATTCACTAACCCTCTCATTAGGGTGATTGAAGTCATATTTGTTATGTTTGATTAAATTAGACAAATTTTGATTGATAATACAAATGGGCCAACTTAAAATTAAATTTATTTATAACGCTAAAATATTTACACTATCATATTTTGAATGCAAAAGAAAAAGGTTTAAGTTGACTTTGGCTTTGACTTTTTATGACAAAGTCTATCTTCTTTCAGACTCCTCTTCGTTCCTGGATTCTGATCGATGTCAAAATGGTCGAACTCGGCTCTCAATTCACCAGCA